>JARQOD010002049.1:0-84843 GCA_033576555.1 Oophaga sylvatica
GTTGAAAACAAAAAAACCCCCTTGCCCCCGGGGCCAAAACCCACACCCGACGCGCGTTTAAAAATAAAAATGCTTGTGGGGGGGTTGGTTAGACGGGGTTTGGTGACTATTTTATTTTTTGGGGGGGGCCAATCAAAAAGGGGGTTTTATATTAATCTCAAGATGAAAAAAGGGGGTTTTTTGTTCATCCCGTTGTTTTGGTAAAAGCATCAAGATCTTTAAAAAATATAAAAAAACCCCGCCCCCCAATCTATAGATCGGGCTATTTTTAAGGAGACTTTATTAGAATCACAGAGCAAAGTTTTTTTAAACCCAGGAGAGACTGTCTTTTAAAAAATAAACTTTTTTGGCCCTTTTTGGGGGAAAAACCCAAAAAAAAAAGGGGCCCCCCTTTTTCCAAGAAATTTCCCCCGGGAAAAATTTTTAAAGTCAAAACCCCCCATCACGATGGGGGAAAAGACATCTCAGCGGGGGTTTTTCCCAAGGGGGAAAGGGGTTGAAGCAGTCATGTGTTTTTGTCGGGGTGCTTTTTTCTAGGAGGGGGGTTTTCCAAAAGGGGGGGAAAACAGATATCCACCCATTTGGGGGTTTTTTCGTGTGTTACGTCAACAGGACACCAGAAAAAATTTTAAAAATGGAGCCCGTTTTTAAAGTGATAGGGGCCCCTTTTTTTTTGGCATAGGGACAAAAAACTGGGGGGGGGGGATAAAAAGGAAAGGGCTCAACAAAAGAGTTATTATACAGAGAAATAAAAAAAACAGGTTTATTTGTTTTTTAATATAGATATAAAAAAAGAATATATAAAAATATGGTAATTTGGGGCAAAGCTTTTTTAAAATTTGAGGATTTTTTTTAAACCCCCAAATTTTAGAAAGAATCTTTTAAAAAAATAGGTCACATGATAAATTCTTATCAAAAAAAAAAGATTATTAACCCCATAAATTTTAAAGGGAAAAAAAATACTCGCTTCAGAAAAAAAAAAGAATCGTAAAAAATATTCATGCCTGAAGGGGGAAAAACCCTTTTTGCTTTGTTTTTCTTGAGAATGGCCAGTGGGAAACTGGCACAAAGTGAAAAAAAAATTAGCTGCCAATCATTCACAAAAAACAAAATAATCTGTAAAAAGAAAAAAAAAAAAAGGGAAAATTTTAAAAAAAAAAAAATTAAAAAACCAACGAAAAAAAAACAGGGAAAAACAGCTCAGAAAAACTCCTAAAAAAAAACCCCCCCTTTTTTTTCAAAAAAAAGGGGGGAATTAACTATTTAAAAAAACACTATGGGGGGTGTGAAAAAAAAAAGGGGAAAACCGGGGAAAAAAAAACCCCCAAAAAGGGCTTGTAGCTTTTTAATCATTTAAACCAATGGTGTTTGGGTATTAAGTTTAAAAAAATCCATTTGGTTTTTTTTTTCCCCCAAAAAAATTTTTTCCCCAAGTTGCCCCCTCTTGGCCCAATGAAGACTAAAAATTTACCCTTGAAGCAGGTGAGGGGAAAACCCACTTTTTTGCAGGTGTCGAAAAGGCGGGTTTTAGGTTTTAATGAGGTCGTTTCCTTTTTTTCCCTTTTTCCCCCCCCTCATATGCGAATAGTTCCCTAACGCTTTTTTTCATCTTTTTTTTGGGATCCCTAAAATTTATGGCCCACAGGGGCACGTTGCGTGATAGATCCCCCCCCTTGGTAGTATTTTTAAAATTTTAAAATAGGTGATATGTGGGGGGGAAAACCCCCGGGCTAAAAAGGTAATTTTGTGTTAAAACCCCCTTTTTTTAAAAATGTGCATGAAAAATTTTTATATGTGTTTTTTTTTTTTAATGGTGCTATTCCCCCTTATTTAGGGGGGCTTTCCTTTTTTGTCACGGCTTTTGTTTAGCTTTTTTTGTTTTTTGTGTTGAGTTTTTTCTCCATATGGGGCCCCGGATCCCCGGTTTTTTTGTTATTAATGTTATATATTTTTTTTTCCCCCCCAGTTTTTTAAATTTTGGGCCCCCTTAGGGGTTTTTTTTTTTACATAAAAGTTACTTTTCCTTTTTGCATTTTGCGGGTGCTTTTACATATTATTTTCTCCCCTTGGGGCCCGGGTGTTTCCCCTCTTTTGTCTGTGTTTGTGTCGGTTTTTTTCCCTTTTTTTAAAGTTTTAAATTTTTGGGGTTTTTTTTTACCATGTTTAATAAAGCTATTTTCTTTTTAATATATTTTTGTAGAGTATTTGCTAAATTCGGGGGTTTTTTTTTATTTATAAAAAAGATGCCCCCCTTTATGTGTGCATTTTTGTTTCTGTGTCGATTATAAGTGTTAGAAACATATTTTGGGGGGCATGAAAAATTTTTCCCCTTTGGGGGGTTAAGGAAAAACCCCTGGTTTTGAAACTAAAAAAATATTGATGTGCTTTTTATCCCCTGATCAGCCAAAAATTTTTTTTTCGATTTTTTGGGGGGTTTTCCCAAGATTTATATTTAAAAATTTTCCCCAAATTTTTTAATTAAAAACCCCCTTTTTTCCCCTTAAAAACCCGACAAACAGGTGTACGTGCCATTTTCCCCCCTTTTTTGGGGGGGGGGATTTTATTTGTTGTGTAGATAAAAAAGGGTCATTACTATAGGGACAATTGTGGGGGAAAAAGGGGGGCAGAAAGTTGGCGGGGGCCCCCAAACCGTGGGGGCTTTCTTAAGGTCCCCCAAACCCCCCCGCCAAAGGGAGGGCCCCCGGTAGGGAAAAAACTATAGGGGTATATTTTCGTGTGAATTTTTTTTAAAAGGGTGGGGGGGTGTTTGTGTCCTTTTTTTTATAAACATTTAAAAAAAATTTTTTTTTTTTAAACTTTTTTTGGGGGGTTTTTTTTTCCCTGATTAGTAAAAATTTTCCCCCTAACAAAATTATTTTTTTAAAATTTTTGGGGAAAAAAATTTTGGGGTAAAACTCCCTTAGGGGAAAAATTAAAAATTTTTTTAGCTGAGGTAATGTTTCTGCATTGTAATTTTTTTTCCCCCAGTTTTAAAAAACCCTTGTATGCTTTAAAGGGCCCCGTGGTAAAACATATATATGGATATTGTAAAAATTTTTCCCTTTTTTTTTAAAAGGAAACATATGAAGAGCTACAAAAATTTTAAAAATTTTTTTTTAGTAATTAACCCCCTTTTTTTTTTAAAAATTTTTTAGTACAAAAACCCTTTTTTATAGTGTTATTTCCCCCATTTTTAGAAAAACCCCCTTTAAAAAAAAGCAATGTTTTTTTACTTTTAAAATTTTTTTCTTGACTTATTTTTTTTTTTTCCAATTTAAATGAAATTTTAAAAAAATTTTTTTCCAAAAAAACTTTTATATAGTCGCAAGGGGAGAAGTACAAGTTAAAATTTAATTTTAAAGATAATGTTTAAAAAAACCCAAAATGGTTTTACACCATAGTAAAAAAATTTTTAAACCCTTTTAAAACATACAATCACCGCTCTCCCAAGGGAAAAAGTCAATTGGGGGAAAAAAAGAATCTTTTTTCCCCCGGGGGGGAAAAAAATCCACGAAAAATTTCTGATTAAAAACTGGACCCGTAACTTGTTTTTTGATTTCAAGGGAAAAAACTGTTTGTTCCCCAAATTTTGGGGGGGGTTTCCCCCTAAATGTATATGCACCAATCGTTATGAGGTCCCCCAAGCACTTTTAAAAACAAATAGAGCAAATAAGGATCAGGTTTTTTAAAATTTTTAAAATTTTTCCCCAAAAAAAAAGGATCAGTATTAAAAACTAACACATTTCAGGAAAATTTTTTTGGGAACAGTCTCCCCCCAAAAATCCCCTTTTATCCCAAATATCCAATCAGGAACTTTCAAACCCGGGGGGGGCTTTAAAAATTTAAAACCCCGGGGGGGAGGGAAAATCTGAGAGTTTTTTTTTGGGAAAAATTTAAAAAAAGGTACGGGTATTTTGCTGGGTTTTTTTTTCGGTTTTTTGTTTTTAAAAAAGGAAAATTTCATGTTTATTTAGGGGGGGGGTTTTGGGGGCCCATTCCTGGAGAAATTCCCTATTTGGATTTATGGGGATTATTTCCCCCCAAAGCATTTTTTTCCCAAATGATGGGGTTTAAAATCCAAACCCCGGGGGGGGTTTAAAGGGGTTTGGCCAGAACTCGGGATTTTTTTAAACAGAAATGGGTCTTTTGGAATTTTAAAATTAGGTTTGGGTTTTTTTTTTTTTTTTTTTCATTTTTTTTGGAATTTTTAGGATAACTTTTAAAAAAAATTTTTTTGTTTTTTTTTTTAAATTAAAAACTTTTTTTTAAAATTTTGGGGGAAAAAAAAATTTTTTTTACAAAAACCCCGTGGGTTTTTTAAATTTTTTTCATTTTTTCCCCCTTTCTTTTCTGATGTTTCCCCAAAAACCCCAAGGGACCAAGGACCCCCGGACCGATGACGTTTTTGGGCCGTATCAAAAATGTGACCCGCTATTGGGTCTGTGTGGCCCCCTCTTTCATTCCCCCCGGGTCTGGAAAAACCCATGCCCCCGGGCTGAAACGAACCCCCCCGGGGGCCAAAAAAGGGGGGCCCCCGGGGAGGGGCCCCGCATAGTTATCATGTCGATAGGGGGCTGCTGGGGGAGACCCGAGGGGGGCTTGGGGATTTCGGGGGGGGGGGGCATTTTGCAGGGGCCCCGGATGTGGGAGGCTAAATCCGGGGGTTTTTCAGGTTCTCCCCCCCCTGGGGGTAGGGGTGCACCTGGTAACTTTAGGGCTTCCCAAAACCATTGAAAAACCCCGGTGGGTTTGGAAAATCCCCAAGTCTTGGCAACGGGGCCCCCCCGGGGTTTTTCCCCGGGGGGGTGGCCCCATGCCCGGGGGTTTACAAAATTCAAAAAAAAGTCCAGGCCCCTGGTGAACCCCCAACCCCCCTTTTAATTTTTAAAACTCCGACTGCCCCTTTCGCTGCGGCCCCCAGGGTTCCTTTATTTTTTCTCACCCCCCTTTTTCTCCCGGTCCTTCTCCAGCTGAGTTGGCGAAGTTTTTGGGATTTTTCGCTGCTCCCTTTTTCGCTCGGCTTCCCCCCAGTCCACTCTTTTCCCCCTGACGCCGGGGGTTTTTAAATTTCCCCCACCCCTGCTCCTTTTCTCCCCATCCCAAAAGCCGTTACAATGTCCCCGGTTTTTTGGCCGCTCTTTTTTTGGGGCCCCCCCTCCCCCCCGGCTCACCCGCGGGGGGGAAGCAGCCGGTCTGGAAAAAGATGGGGAGGGGGGGCTCCCTTCAGGCAGGTAGGTTTTGGGGCCTGGCGGCCCCCTCCCTGGGACGGGGCTTTTTTTTCCGCGACGGGGGAGACAGCGGGATTGGGGTGTTGCCCCGGGCGCTTTTTTTTCCCCGATGGGGCCCCCTGCGGGCAACGTCAAAGGGCACAAATTTCAAGGGCTTTACTAGAAAGGGTTTCCTCACCTTCGGTACGACCCTTCAGGAAGGGGATTGCGCCGCTCCCCAAATTTTTTTTTAGGGCAGCCAGCTCGCTTCCCTCCTGGGGGGACCTCCTCCCGGGGCCGCCAGGCCCCTTTTTTGGGATCCCCCGCTCTTGCAGCGAGGAGGGTTTCCAGGCGGGGGGCCCACGGGGTTTTCCCCCGGGGATCGGGGGCGCTTTTTGTGGGGGGGAGGTTGATCCCATCCCCTTTACACTTTGCTGTGTCCCTTAGCCCTCTCGCCAAGTTTCGTGCATTAGCATTTGGAGAGGGCCCCTCTTTTTTAGGGGGGGGGACCCTTTTTTTTTAGTTTCCCCCCCCTGAGGAGGTTTTGGGGGGCGGTACTGAAGAGGTGTGGGGCACGATCTTTTTTGGGAAATTCCATTTAGAGCCCCGTTTTTTTGGGCCTGGTGAGTGTTCACCCATGAAGAGCGCCCCCTTTTTTCACCAGTGCCTCGTGTGACCAGATATGGCGGGAAAAAGGGAAATACATTCTTGTTTGTTTTTACCCAATTTCAAGCCAAAACCAGTTCAATTCAGGCACCAGGACCGTTATAGGAGCTACAGAATCCTGTTCGTGGGCCAAGTTGGTGCAAAGAGCCAGGGGTTTTTTGGGGTTTAACCGGCACCGAGCCCGTTGCTTCTATGGGGTATGTCCGGGGCTTTACCCGGAATTGAATCGAGTCTATTTTACTATGTAGAAGTGTATAAAACTATAAATTTATGTATATATTTATATGTACAATGAATGTATTATATATATGTATTCTATGTGTGTTTTTTTGTGTTTACAATGAAAGAAAGGGTTTTTTTTGTTGCGGTAGTTTTTTCCCATAGACTTACATGGGACTTCCGGTTTCGAATTCGGATTCGACGTTTTTGGTATGGCGATACCATTTCGATCGATTTTTTAGTATCAGCAGTATCGTCAAAAATAAATATAAAAATAAGTCCCAACGCGTTTTCAGGCTCGATTCGGGAGACCTGCAATTAATATTGTATAGTGTAGAATCCGTCTGTTATCCTATCATCATCAACCCCACCGATGTATGGTATAAGACGGTGTCAGTAACTTAGCTTATTAATTGGCATGGTTCCCCTGATGTCGAGCCTGAGAAACGCGTTGGGAGCTTATTGTTTATATTACATCTCGTTCGGGTCTCCTCAGGGGTAATGATGGAATTAAGCCTCCCCGTGATTGAAACGCTATGGACACTGATTGGTATTTGGGATCGAGGTATTTTGGTGAGGGATGTTCCAATAATCCTGAAATGTCTTATGATTTAATACTGTCCTTATTTGTTGGCATTTTATATTTAATCGTTCCTTATTTGCTGGCTCTTGACATTTGTGTTATGGACCTCATAAACGTTGGGCTATACATTTATGAGAGTCCCAATTTGGGCTTACAGACATTCCTTGAATCAAACAACAAGTTTCTGTCCCAAATTTTCGGAAATTTTTCGTGGATTGTTTGCCCACTGAAAAGGTTCTTTTGGTTATTAGTTGTCATTCCTTGGTGAGAGCGGTGATTTTGTTTTTTTTGTGTTCTATTTTACTATGGTGTGAACCAGTTGGTTCTTTTAAACTTATCTTAAAAGTTTAAATTTTAACTTTACTTCTACCTTGCTGACTATATACACCTTTGTTGGTATACTTTACCAATTAAAGCTTTTTCCCCTTTCTAGTGTTAAAAATTCTAAAAGTTAACCTGGGTAAAGTATTGGCAAACAATTGCAAAAATTTGTAATTTCTGAATTGGGCTGAATTTGTAGAAAATTTTTTTAATTTTAACAATTTTTTTCCATTTATTTATTTTTTAAATTTATCCATTTATTTCGTAACACTTGTATCTGCTTATTCTACAAGTTTTGAATGCCTCTTTCTAAATTTATGTACATTATTTTGATTCTTCAATTAGGTTTTTCCATGGGGCAGAATTTGTCCTAAAAATTCACACTGGGATGTTTTGATTTAGTAAGGGGTGGCAAGATTGTGCTGAAAAAAATAGATTTGTTGTTGTAAATTTTTTTAAAAATAGGTACTGTCTGTACTTAAGGTAATACAAAAAATCAATTGGTTGTTCATTCTGTAAATTAATATCCCTTCAGCTGAGGTATGTTTGTCTCGTTCCACCCTCCCATCGAGGCAGATCTTTTAAATTTTCCATTTAATTTGAGAAAAATGTTTTAAACTCATTGAGCAGATTTTTATTCTCAAACCGCCATGCTAGATTTGCAATTAAAAAGTGTAATAAAAATGTAGGGTTCAATTTATTTCCTGATTTCAGAAGGTATGAATTGAATTTTTTCAAAAAGTATGAGACCGTCAAGGAACATTATGGGGAATTCGGTTACAAGCTTAAGATAAAACTTATCCACTTATACGTGGTTCCTATGAATTTTCAAAAACCATAAATTTTGGAATCTGATATAATCCATGGTTTGGTACCAAAGGCTGGGATAATGGTCTACCCATTACCCGTTCTTCTCTAACGATCAATTCCATTTTTTGGGGTTTTAGGGTGTAAAATAGTTCCTTTTGTTTTGGAATTTCTAATTCTGTGGGAGTGCCCCGGTCTGTTAAAAATTTAATTTAAGAAAGCTGGTTTAATGTTTTAAACTATTAGTGATTTGAAATTGCAAAGTCTTAATTGGCAATATGGTAATTCTCAAAAAAAAATAATTGTTTTTCCCAAAAGGGATTTTTGGTTCGCATTATTATTAACCCTTCGTGTTTTATGATTTCAGTTTGTTCAAAAGACAGAGGGTCAATTCTGAGCCATATTAGACTCTAGGATGGTTTAAATGGAGAAGAAGTGAAAGTGCTGTATTAAGAGGCACGCCTCCTGAGGATCAGGCAAGGCTAAAGTGTGGATTCCATATGCACCTTTCCAAAATTATCCCCGCCCAGTAAGGAAAACCCCCCCGTTAATTCATTTGTAACTAACTTGGGTCACCTTACTCTGTCCTTCCCTTCCCTGCCCACTTTGTAGGGATGGGCGTTTGACTGTGAAAAAGCCAAGTCAAATTTTTGTTGCTTGTCAAGAAATTTTTTTCCTAAAACATTTTTTCAAATTCTCTTTAAGAGTGAAAATTGGGGAATAACTGCTTATGTACAGCGTATTGGGCAGCACTTTCTAGGCTCTGTACGTATATAGACCACAATCGCTTATGCAAGAGAAACAGTAAAAAGCTCTAGAAACTTTGGTTAATATATTGGCCCATTTCATTACACAATTATGAGTACAGTTTTATGACTTTAATGCTTGAAAGATACACCACACATAGAATCCATGTTATCATATTTTAATGTTTTTTATTGTAACACAAATCTAATCCATGTTATTGGCCATTAAGAAAGCGCTTAAGAAAAATCTTTTTCGGATGAATGTTTGGAATTGTCCTAGAGTCATTTTCTCCCATGTCCGGCCTGTTGACTTCCTCCTCTGTGTCACTTTCACTGGTTAGATCTTCTGTAACTGTACGAATTTTATGAACAAATAAGTAACTTTTCAATGAGGTGGCAATAGTCTTGGTCGAATCCCGAATGGACCCTGTCTTAGTAGATCAGTCAGGCAGATCCATTCCCCATCAGGAGCATGCCCATGTACAGGACAAAACATATCCAGGAATGATTCTTCATTAAACAGTGTGGAACAGTAGATTGGGAATAAACAGCACATCTGTATGAGGGACAGAAAGAAACAGTCAAGATCTGTAGAAAAATTTATAAAAGCACCATAATGTCACCTTAGTAAACAAAATTGATTAGAATAGGCAATGGAGATCAAATATGTGGAGGCCCATCTAGTGTAAGAACTATCCTCCAAAAAGAAAATGACAATTTTAATGCAGTAGTATCTTGAACAACTATTGCCCAACATATAGGCCATAAAAATTGGGAAACTGCATCCTCTGAAATTGGCCTATTTCATACATGCTAATCAGTTATCTTCACTAATTCATGATACTGGCAAGTAAAATATGCATATTAGAAATATTAAACATTTTAAGAAAAGGTGCACAAATGGCAATAAAAATTCCTAAAACATCTTAAATATTGAATGATTCTATAAATGAAAACTAAAAGCAAACATTACCTCTTCAGGGTTTGTCTGTGCCTGGGTATTCATGGTTATTCCTTGGCAAGTGCTTAGTGACCAGCAACCAACAAACAGCAGTAGAGTTGTGCAGCTACCAAGCCATCTTCTCCTTTTATACTAATCTTATGAGCTTTGCTCCTCCCATTATTCATTAGGTAAAGGCAAATGCACAGGAAACTCCTCCCCTTCTGAACACTACCTTATCTAACATAGCAAACCTAGATTGCACCCATGTTTTCTCAAAGAAAGTGAATATAGTCATGTCAACCAATCTCACAAGGGATGAGCAAGTAGGATTTAAAGAGTAATTTCATCAATTTTTACTCAATAGCATACATAATGCAAGACTGTATAGCAATAGGTGGTTCAAAGAAAGAAATTGGGATCAGGAAAGGAATGGCTTGTTTCAATCTGTCTAACCAATTGCAATGTGTTCTGGCTGTTCAATCAATGTCAGTTAGGAGCCATATGAGTCATTAATGATTGTTTTAACCAATGACCACATGTGAAGTGCAAAAAAAATGTATCAAGACTAATTGTATTTTATTAGTGATGGGTGAATTCACTTGTATTTTTTCCAAAACTGTGAGTCACAATATGTAATATAGAAATGATCACCCCTCACTTTCTGGCCTTTCCAATGCTCACTGACAATCAACCTCTTCTTTTTTTGTTATTCATATTTTGCCAGACCACTGGAGTATTTTGAATGTTAAAAATGAAGAATTGATGTGAAGTTATTTGACTTCTGTTTTAGGGTACCAACAATGTGTTTTGTTTTGTATTTTTTTTTTTTTTTTACTCTAATTCAAGGCAAAGTTGTCAGCAGCTTTCCAATTGGTTGTGTTATCAATCTATTACTATATAACTGAGAAATAATTTTATTCCGCTCAAGATGGGCAAAATCTTTAGTTTACAATGACCTTTTAGTTAAATTTTTAAAACTTATGGGCAACTTTGATCTGATTTTTTTTTAATTAGTCTGTTAAAATCATGAACTGCACATTGTTTGCTATTAACACTGTACTAAATAGGGGAAGCTTTGCAATTGATTTTTCCATACTTGAAAATTACAAATGAAATACTGATCAGTGTCAGTTTTTACCATTAAAGAATCCTGAAAATTGGATCCAAACACGATGACACTTTAGTCTTTGCTCCACAGCTCCTACTGATGAACAAGGCAAATACAACAATCTAGGGGGAAGGTGTTGGCTGCTATTTTCATTTTATGCATAACCGGTGAACAGATTCTTCTGTTACATTTCCTGTGACACTTCAGAAAGCGGCTCCGCTCTGCTTTTTTGCATTGAGGGGTTTTATTTTAAAAATGATAGTCTTGGATATCACATTAATAGTGGAGTCCAACTATATAATAGGTGGATAAACCTCCAGTGATGATACATTGAGGCTCCACATCAACCACGCTTTATCCTCTAGCATGCCTCCCCATGATCCATACAGATCTGTATAGTGAAGATTTGCTTCACATTTCGTCTTGCGGTCCGCTCATATATGAGCTGTGGCTTCATGGTAGATCTTTATTATACTGTAGGCCTTTTTTAGTCTTGGAATATGATTAACCTGAACAGTATGCAATTCAGTAAAATCTAATATTCAACAAAATGTTTTTATATAAAAAAAAAAAATTTAGTAAGATAATTCACCACAAATTTGCAGCTCTGAAAAGCTTGAACTGCAAAAAGGGGTTGAACACAGCTATCCTAGAGTGAGGCAATGGTATTCAAATGAAAATTAATTGTACATGATTTTGTTTTGTAATTTGCTTTGCGCCAGTTTAGCAAAATGGGGCTGTCCAATTGACTGGAAAATACATGTTTAATACAGAATGATCCTAGGCTGAAGATGGATAAAACTTGTTCAAATAAAATTCAATTATCATAGAAATTAAAAAAAGAATGTGTTCTCAAGAATAGATTTTTTTTTGTTTGTTTTCCAATGTGCTTTAAACTTTTCTGAGCCAACTAAAGGTACTGCCACACTTAGCTATCCCGCTAGCGATCTCGTTAGCGTTGCATACTAATGAGATCGCTAGCGGGATTGTTTCTATATCGCTAAATGCTGCCGCATTTAGCGATATAGTTAACGACGCTATCGCCGTTAGCGATCTTCTTAACGACTTTAGCGGTATCAAAAGTACCGCTAAATCGCTAAGAAAAGGTGCCACACAGCATAAGATACTTACCCAGCGGGAGCGCCAGCGATGAAATAGGGTCCGGAACGATTCCAGCGACGAGCGAGATCACAGCAGGAAGCTCGTCGCTGGAAGCTGCCGCACTGAACAATATCGCTAACGGGATCGCTAAATAGTGACGTTTTTTAGCGATCCCGTTAGCGATATTGTTTAGTGTGGCATACCCTTAAAGGTAAAAAATCAACAAGAAAATCTGATTCTCACATCACCAGACACCTCCCCTGATCTCTGTCCACCATAATGTAATCTGCACTAAAATCATAGGTATTGTAGATTGTAAGCTCTCACGAGCAGGGGCGGCTTATTTTGCTTTAATTATTGTATTGTTAACGTTGTTACTTATGACTTGTGTTTTGAAACTGTTAAGCTGTAAAGCGCTGTGGAATATGTTGGCGCTATATAAATAAAGATTATTATCATAGGTACATATAGAAATAAAAATAAGCAATCATGCTGGATTATCCCTTCCATGGATTCTCATTTTGAGAATAAACAATAATAAATCTGTCTATGGGAATATAAAATAAAGCAAATTTAATCTTGAACAAAAAACCAACACACATCAGCTCTATAAGAGATTCCCTAAAAAATGTATTTCTAAGATTAATATTTTATTTAAAATGTATGTTCTTATTTTAAAAAGTAAAGTAAAAAATAGTAATGTGTACAGAAACTACAATAAGTATTTTTTTTTTCAAGCTGCAGTGAACAATGGAGAAAGCTCTATTGTGGGAATTTTTGAAATTCTATTTAGTTCGTTCTTAACGTCTCCTCCTTAAAGATCATAGTGGACAGTTCTTCTCTGCTGCATATCTCCTCCTTTATTAGGTCTAAATTCCTTTTTGAAGGAAGGACAGTTTATCATTGTTTTGCTTCCTTTTCAAAATAAACAAACATTTTAATAACTTGTGGCAAAAGTCTAGGTCTTTTCTTTACTACATTCATTGGTAGAAACTCATTACATATCAATGACCTCATTGTTCCTTTGTGCACTCTTGATCTCTTCTGATGAATAGGAACGAACAAAGCATAAAAGCCTAAAGGTACTGCCACACTACACAATCCCGCTAGCGATCTCGTTAGCGTCGCATACTAATGAGATCGCTAGCGGGATTGTTTCTATATCGCTAGTAGCTACCTAATTTAGCGATATCGTTAAGGACGCTATCGTGGTTAGCGATCTCCTTAACGACTTTAGCGGTACAAAAGTACCGCTAAATCGCTAAAAAAGGTGCCACACTCAGCGATTAGATACTTACCAGCGGACGCCAGCGATGAAAATAGGGTCCGGAACGATCAGGACGACGGACGAGATCACAGCAGGGGCCATGTCGCTGGTAGATGCCGCACACAACAACATCGCTAACGGGATCGCTAAATAGTGACGTTTTTTAGCTATCCCGTTAGCGATGTTGTTTAGTGTGGCATACCCTTAAGAATCCCGCATGTACAGGTGTGAAGCAATGTGACTTGTACAAGAGACCATTCTTCCCAATCAGATTAACATATTAAAGCTTTAATAGGTTCTTGGAGATGGGAATTTCCCTGTCACTATATGTGGTTGGTGTAATAATATTGGCAAATATCTCTAATTAGAACTGTAGGATAGTTCTTCTGATTCTGTCACTTACTCCATGTGCAGGACATTGCAGTAGTTTGGGTATCCATGGTTATGATAACATGATCATTGGTTGTAACAATAGATATCTAAGCTACTGCCATGCCCTTTATTTGTATAGCAACATAGTGAATCAGAGGAACTATGCTAAATTTCTAATTGGAAGTTTTTGATTTTATTTGTTGTTGGGATAATATCTTGGAGATGGAATTTCTCCTTTAACTTCTACAATTTATTATATTCTTGGTGAGCATTAATACTTGTGCCTTGTTACATTTTCTTCTAATATATTTGTCTTGTATAGGTAAGTAATTCATTTTTGAATTAAATGGGGAGACATAGCAATGCAACTTCCTAATATCCACTGATATATTAGCTCAGAGCTAGCAATTACCTACTTCCTATAATAAACCTTGAGGGTATGTTTCCATGTAGCGGTAACATTCAGTATTAGCTGTAGATTGAACACTGCGTCCTACTGCAGCCGCCAGATGTTCCAGTATGTGTGCTAACATGCATCCGGCAGCCCTCCATTTCTAGACATGCAGCACATCTTTTTAGTCCGCTCTGTCGCCGCAAGGTAAAAAACAGAGTCCTATCTATAAGGTTCAGCGATTAACAAAAGGTGGCGGAGCTTTTGGCGGAGTGGGGTTTCCGCTCCATCCAAACTGCAGGGATTACGGTACATGGAAACGTAAATCTGATGCTTGGAAAATAAATTAGGGTACAAGGATCGCTAATCAGCAGGCTGAGATTTTCTACCATGAATGCTCTAGTCAATTTATATTTCTACCTTGAATTATTTCCGGGGTCTTCATTAGGATAGATTTACAGGGAAAAGTGGTTAAAATTATTCATTATAAAGTTTTCTCTCCACGATTACTCATACATTTATTTCTATATAGTTGCCTTTACAAAACAATTAGACATTTCTTAGAAGATAAATAACGGAAGTGTTTGAATAAAAACCAATATAATAAATGTGATGTGCATCACAATCCCAATTAAGCCACAAAACCAGTGAAGTCCTACTCACTGCTGGGTATTACTTTACATTGCCCTATTATAAACATGATTCCCTATTATACCTGTGTCAGTGCAGATTATCCACAGATTTGCCTGTTGCAGTAAGACAGTATGTATAATCCTATTAGATAGAACAAGTATTTTTTTAGTCTGTTATTGGCCTTAATCTTGATGCCAGGACTTGGTGTCAGCATGATTATTAATATTAATTTACATTCTTAATTAAATCATGAGCAAAAGAGCAATCCTATACCTCAGTGCAGAAGCGCCATTGTCTGGTCACTAAAATTAAAGCTACTTCTGGTTTTGTTTCTAACAAATTTTAACATAGTTCATTGGCAAATATCTTCTATAATTGGAAGCCGAATATGAAATAAAGATTATTTTCTGCTTTTAATAGTTTGTATATATTTTTATTAGTTGGATATTATAGCAGTCATTGAATACATATTGATGTAAAATTGCTGAATTATAGTTGTCATCCATATACGGTTCACATATTCTATTCCAGGAGTGTACAGGAATTTCCTTTTCTCCAGCATCCTCGGACATTTTCACTATTAAGCTCAGTGAAAAATTATTTTCAATATAGTACAATATCACCTATCTATAGGATATATAATAAAAGCTTGAAAAGCTTTTGAGAAGGGGAAAGCATGGCCATGGTGGTTTATAAATGATAATCCTTGGTACATTGGGCATTTTGACCATTAAATGTAATTCTCTTTATAGTATTGTAAGTAAAGATTTAAGCCCTATTCTTGGATTTCTTCACCTCCTTGAACTCCACTCCGGTTCCGACACAACTGGTGGTAAATTAATCTTTATTCAACTCTAAAGCAACAAAGTATCCAATGCTTCTACATCATCATAAACAAACATTAATTTCAAGATTTCTGGTAAAATTTCTTAACAGTTAATCTGAAAGAACACGGTACACCGGATGTTGATACGGGAGGAAAGAGACTTGGCTGGTGTGGATAAAAGCATAAAGTGCAATGTTTGCAAAGAGAGCAATTCTTTATTAAGTAAATATGCACAAACAAAATATAAAAAATACCAATTGACGAAGGAATTAATTTCCGAAATGCACGTCAGGGCGCGTTCCAGAGGTCATCCACCCACTGGCTCCCAGGTAGTTCGTTAGTTTCATTGACCCCAATTGTATTTCAGCATTATTCTGGTGCTTCAGTTCTCTCATAGCACTTATAGTATTACTGCAACAGAGTATTCACTGCACTTCACAGCATTGCTGCGGGTTGCCCATTGTTGTGTGGTCTGCACTATTTATTATTGTTTTCTTTGTAGTTTAGGTCATTACTATCCACATGAGATAATCGTGTAATCAGTATCACTTGGCACAGTACTGTGAATGTGTCTTTTATGGTTTTGCACTTTAATCACATGTATTTTGTATTGTATATTTAGCATAGGATGATTGAATATTGATTGTTTCTTGTGGTTGCACTATTGGCACTTTATTATTACAAGTCATGTTATATTGACACATGAGGTACTATGTAAATAAACTTTAGACAATTTTTGTGGCTTGTATTTACTTGTTCTGTAATACCTGGTTATTTAAATTGAGCTGTATTCTACGTGGGCTATTTTGTACTTGTGGCTTTCCTCCTTTTTATGGTAATTTTTACAATTGGTATTTTTTATATTTTATTTGTGCATATTTACTTAATAAAGAATTGCTCTCTTTGCATACATTGCACTTTATGTTTTTATCCACACCAGCCAAGTCTTTTTCCTCCACATCCGGTGTACCATGTTCTTTCATATTTATCGGGTGGTCTGCCATCCACTATTTGGGACTTGTTGAACTATTTATTGGCTTTTTATGTTTAATCAGCACTTTCTGTAAATAGTGTTATTTATTGAATTTCAAACAATTCCTGTTTTATTTAACAGTTAATCTGTAATCCTAGACCAGATTCTAAATTGAATCTTTATCAGGTAAGATCCACTCAAGTATACCTGATCTTCTGTTCTTCCAGGTGATGATTTGCTATAAAATGTTTCTATTTTTGCTATTTCATACATATTCACACTATTCAGAGTTAACCATGCAACATTTCTGAAAATTATTTCATGGAATTAGTCAGTTGGCCACGTTGATAAACAGTGTTGTAGTAACATGGAATTTGTCATGTATACAATATATTGTCATATTTCCTAAAATTATAGCATTAAAATTCCTTTTTGGGGCTTCCACATGTTACTGAGATGTCATGGTGCAATATATAACACTCTCAAAGGGCTATTTTATAGTTTTTCTGACATAACGGTGGTAAATTTAGTTTCATCCTACAAGTGCAAGAAGTTTCAAATCATTTTAACTGCTCACTCCCATGTGTGTGTTCATCTGGAAATGTTTTTTCTCATTCTGGTGATAGTAAAGAGAGCACAGCTATTTTTATAGCATTTCTCTTGAAATTATGGCTTAAAATGGCTATAAAACAAGATTTCTAGATTTTTGATCTTGTGATTGTTTTTCTACTAATTGCTGTAGTTTAAAACCTGAAATTCACATTCTAATTTGCCCATGAGAACATTTTTTTACTCCAAACTGCATAAACTGACTGTGCATGTTTTTCAATGGTGTTCTTTTTTTTTTCCTTTGTTTTTGCCTTAGTGTATTTTTTTATCAACATAGCAACCAATGGAAGTTAAAAGTTTCTCTTGTATATTAAAACTAATTTGTTCATTAAAATTCCATTAACCTGGAAGAGTGAAACTACAAGAATCATTTTTTTTTTTGAGTATTCTAGAAAGTTTGGTTTTCTATCATGCAGGAAATGGGAATGCTAAAGTAGTGAAGGTATAAATAAATCTTAACACTATTTGTAAGATTTTTTTATTTGCTCTTAAATTACAATTATTAAATTTAGATTCATCCATAAAGGCTGGGTCTCACAGAGCGATACACCAGCGATCCCGACAACGATATGCACTTGTCAGGATCGCTGGTGTATCGCTACATGATCGCTGCTGAGCTGCCAAACAGGCAGCTCAGGCAGCGATCTGGGACAGCGACACTGCGGGTAACATCGCTTAGTTACCCGCAGTGTATCTTGGATACCAGCGCCCTGATGCAGGGAGCTGGTATCCAAGGTACACAGCGGGTTTCCAAGCGCTGCGCGGTTCCTGGAAACCCGCTGTGTACCTTGGTTACCAGCGGATCGCTGGTCTCCCTCCTGTCACACGCAGCGATGCGTGCCTCTCAGCGGGAGACCAGCGATCAAAATAATGTCCTGACATTTCAGCGACGATCAGCGATACCCGGCAGGGGGGCTGATCGTCGCTGAATGTCACACACAGCGATATCACTGGTGAGCTCGGTGCTGCGTCACAAAACTAGTGACTCAGCACCGATCTCGGTAGCGATATCGCTATGTGAGACGGGCCCTTAACATTGCATTAAAAAGTCTGTTATTGGGAACAGTATTAAAATAATCACATTTACTTTACTGAAAGCTTTAATAAGTCCTGTTTTATTATATCTCTTAAACAGAATTCTATAGATATTCCCTACTCTGTTCCCTGCCTTGCCGCGGAGGTTGGCACCTTAAGATAGCCCACATGAGATTGGCCCCCCGCTCAAAGTAGGCTGACCCTAGTGTCCTACAATTGCCCCTATAGTAAGTGAGCCTTATATCTGACACAACAAATGAAGATACACCCCTCAAAGGTGGGAAAAATGGCAGCGTACACCTGTATGTCAGGTTCAAGGGAATAGGGTTGATATTAAATACTTGATATTGTTACATATAAAACTTAGACCCCTCAACTAAGTCTGAAGAGATATTTATGGCTGATCCCTGCATAACAGCACATCAATATTATATAGATACACCACCAGCGGTGTCCTTAACTCCTAAATGGCTAATATTGCATGACCCTAGAAATATGTGTCTAATAGCTTGATAATCGACACAGAAAACAAAAATGCACACATCATAGGGACATCATTTCATAAATATCCAAATTGGTCCTAATAGACCTGATATCTCTCCCATATAGCCAACACAAAAGGAGCCTCAGACTGAGGAGTACTTATCATTTAGTTTTAGAATTTAACCTCTACGCATTTCGCCAACATGGCTCATCAGGAGGTCAGAGAAGATGATAATGTATGATGTCCAGGGCATTTAATGAAATATATAAGCTCCGGCCATTCCTTTACCCGCCTCCAGGTTCCTGAGTGATAAACTTAGAAAGTGGTATCCAAGATGTCCCTATAATGCGTGCACAACATGCCCACATATAATGAAGGCGATGAGCAGAGCTTAGGCTACTTAAAAATGGCCCCCATTGCATTCACGCTCTACAGTCACGCCAGAAGTATCACTCTAGATGTCTCATATCCTGCGCGTGTGCTCCACAACGGAACGCAAGATCCATTTCCGGGTTTGACGTCAGAGACCTCGAGTAGTGAGCGTGCGTTCCACACTGGAACGCAGGCTACTTCCGGATATGACGTCTGAAGGCAGAGGAGGAGTACCTTGCCAAAGACAGTCCAGGGGAGGCAACAACAGACTGCCACTCACTGGACCGTCGTTGATAAACAGTCACTATGTATCGCTCAATGGAGCGCAGCGCTGGATGCACAAATACATCCCCATAAGCAAAGTATACAAAAAGTGCGTTCCACTCCATGGAGCGCACAATAGTATGAAAACGATCTGCCCACACGTATAATACATATGTGTGCCATCAGAGTGCCACTTTGTGGTGCAATCATTTTCAAAGTCTCATATTTGAAATTAGCCATATTGCCTTTAAGTCTTTTATATATGAAACAGTGGCAATTATTGCACAAAATGCCCTGAGATTAAATTTAGTCCTAGAATAATTGACAGAATATAATATGACAAATTCTAATAGGACAAATTATTGATACTTAATAATATGTCATCACAATCAATGACAGGTCCCAAATAAAAGGACTTCAAAGAGAAGCAATGGCTGTTCTATACCCCATAAGGACAGCTGTCCACTAATAATGGTTGAGTTACAGAAAACGGGCGTATGAGATATGTTCATTTAATCCAAAAGGAGCCTGAGATTTCATACGGATATCCACTCACATTCCCTTTCTAACAAAAATCTATCAAAATCACCTCCCCTTGGATTTGGTTTAACCACTTCCAAAACACAAAACAAAATTTGATTCAGATTGCCGATGATTTTTTAACTCTATTCATAATGTGTCTACTGCTAAAGGGGTACCACATCTATAGGTCCCACAGATCTTCCTGTCCAACCAGGTGCCCTTAGGGGTAGCCCTTTTGAAAAAACTGTGCACCAACTTGTCTCTTAGGGAACGCCCTTTTCGATAGGTGATCAAGGGCCTAGGTCCCACTGGTTTACTGCGTGTTTGAAGCAATTTGGTCCAACTACTTGTCAGGGCATGTTTGTACGCAGACTCAACCGTATATCTCGAATAGTATGTCTCTAGCGTACCGCCATTCATTTCTCCCATTGGGACCACGGGGCGCAGTGGTCCCAGTTAGCCGGATCTGAACTTTGCAGACCTGTGGTAGTACGGACGCTCCCATGCGCCCATAGAACGTGCCCTCGGCTCGTCCCGCGAAGTGATCTTGGAGGATGTCTCCGGGCACTATTCCAGATGACTGGGGGTTGCGGCGGACGCACGCACGAGCGCCCGCCGCTACCCCGTTCAAGCTGTGTTTCCGACTTCCGTGCCTCGGTTTAGGCTCCCGTTCGCTCTTTGGCCTCCGTTGACGCTTTCGGAAGCGTTTCTGGGGCGAAAACTCAAATTTTCCGTTTTTGGTGGGGCAAAACTTTTTTACAGAGTTTGCTAAAGTTCGACGTTTTGTCTATTGGCATTAGCCGGTTATTGAGCTCGCTGCACCACTGAAATGTTACCACCAGATGGAGCTCTCGCCTTGCAGTTTTTTAATGGATTCTACAACTGGCTAAAGGTACTGCCACACTAAACAATCCCGCTAGCGATCACGATAACGACGCATACTAATGCGATCGCTAGCGGGATTGTTTCTATATCGCTGATAGCGGCTTAACTTAGCGATGTCGTTAAGGACGCTATCGCGGTTAGCGATCTCCTTAACGACTTTAGCGGTACAAAAGTACCGCTAAATCGCTAAGAAAAGGTGCCACACTCAGCGATATATACTTACCAGCGGGGGCGCCGACGATAAAATAGGGTCCGGAACGATGTCAGCAGGATCTCAGCAGGGGCCACGTCGCTGGTAGATGCCGCACACAACAACATCGCTAACGGGATCGCTAAATAGTGAAGTTTTTTAGCGATCCGTTAGCGATGTTGTTTAGTGTGGCATACCCTTAACACTCATTGAATTTAATGCTCTGTAAGCCAGCTCTGGAGTGGCTAAACGTCCGCCACCAGGTGGAGCTCTTTCAATGTAACTGTGCATTGGCGTCTAGAACTGGCTAACGCTCATTGAAAAGTAATGCTGCGTTAGCCAACTCTGCAGTTGATTAACATTTACCACCAGGTGGAGCCAAGCTCATTCAAAACTAATGTACCATTAGCCATATCATATAATAATAATAATAATACAATAAATAATAATGAATAATACATTAATAAATAAAACAAACTAGGCATAAAAACAATCAATAGTAAATACCAATATATAAATAATAATTCATATAAAATAAATAATTAATATTAAATTATTATACATTTACCACAACACCTATTCAAATTTTCCCTTCCTCCACCACAAGGGGGCTTCAATATGTTGTGGGGCTCCCCGAGGAGGTCCCTTAAGTGTGGGTATTTTTGCCGAAAACCGTTTTTATGAATTTTGTGTCGTGTTCAGAGCTCCTCCTTTGACAACCTGCCCCTGCCGGGCTCCTCCAGCCTCTGATAACCTGCTCCCAGGCCCCTCAGCCTCTGACAACCTGCCCCAGGCTTTTTTTTTTCCACGCTAAAGCGGACCCCCTTAACCCTGAAGACGTGAGTCCAGAACTAGCTAACGGCCCACCTATAAGTAAACCCCGTTAGCCGGTTCTGGACTTCCCCCCGCATTTGAGTTACTCCAGAACTGGCTAATGACCGATCTATAAGTACCCCATTAGCCAGTTCTGGAGGAACTGTAAAGCGGGGGAGCCTATAACTGGCTAATGGCCTACTTAAATGTATTGGCCGTTAGCCAGTTATAGAGAAACACTTTGTAAACAATATTGTTGTGCGGTGGGAATAACCGTGTGTGCGGATACACTCCCATTCACTGCATCGAGCCCAGTTTTACTCATTTGGTGATTTACGCTGTAAAAAACGTAAACTTTGTCTGTGGCGCAATATTTGTTTGCGTGGTCAACAGATAGATATATATGTTTCCAGCCAGCTAACGCTCGGCACGCTCTTTGCTATCTAATTAACGCTGCTGGGGATTAAACTAAAGTAAATAATGACTACATTCAATAGCGCTTACGCAGATGGTAAATGTGGTAATGTGTGGGGACGGAGCCTCGTGTGGTAATGTGTGGGGACGGGATTATGTGTGGTAATGTGGTGTGGGGGTGGGATTATGTGTGGTAATGTGGGGGGGCAGGATTGTGTTGTAATGTGGTGGGGGGGTGGGATTGTGTGGTGATGTGGTGGGGGGGCAAGATTGTGTGGTAATGTGGTGGGGGTGGGATTATGTGCGGTAATGTGGTGGGGGGACAGGATTGTGTGTGGCAATGTGGTGGGAGGCAGGAATGTGTGGTAATGTGGTGGGGGGGCAGGAATGTGTGGTAATGTGGTGGGGGGCAGGATTGTGTGTGGCAATGTGGTGGGGGGCGGGATTGTGTGTGGTAATGTGGTGGCCCGGAGCTACTGTGCAAGGGGTGGGATTAGCGAGTAATCACGATGCCTCATATAGATATATATACTGTACACTTGCGGACACAGTCCTGTCACCAAAGCATCTGTTTTCACGCTTGTTAAGTAATTTACATCATCAAAACGTAAATTATGTTGTAGAAAATAATGACACTTTGAGTCTATAACGGCTAACAATCCACCTATAAGTACCCCATTAGCCAATTCTGGAGGAACGGTAAAGCAGGGGGAGTCTAGAACCGGCTAACGACCTATCTATAAGTATCCCATTAGCCAGTTCTGGAGTAACTCAAATGCAGGGGAAGTCCAGAACCAGCTAATGACCAAGCTATAATTACCCCATTAGCCAGTTCTGGAGGAACTGTAAAGCGGGGGAGTCTATAACTTGCTAACGGCCTTACCTAAATGTATTGGCCGTTAGCCAGTTATAGAGAAACTCTTTGAACAATATTGTTGTGCGGTGGAAATAACCGTGCGTGCGGATACACTCCCATTCACTGCATCGAGCACAGTTTTCTGAGAATTTTTGGACTTGGGGAAATTTGGATTTTAACACAAAATTCAAAAAAACGACTCTCACCTCCAGGGGGCTTCAATATGTTGTGGGGCCCCCTGAAAGGGTCACCTAGGTGGGTGCAAAGTTTTGGGTTCATGGTGAAAAATTAAATTTTTGGTCAAAAAATGTTTTTTTGGACTTAGTCATTTTTCTGAGTTGTTTCAGAGTTCCAGGCAGGGGGCGCCACGGGAGCTGTACCCGGACACTTCCAGAGGTCTGGGTATGATTTTGAAAGAGTCCTTGGACTTAGTAATTTTTCTGAGAATTTTTGGACTTGAGGTACTGCCACACTAAGCGATCTCGCTAGCGATCACGATAACGACGCAAGCTAACGAGATCGTTGGTGTGATCGCTCTAAGGTCGCTAGTAGCTGACAAACAGGACGATCTCATTAATGACTCATCAGCGATCTGTATAACGACTACAGCGGTCGTTGGGACGTGCCACGCTGCATGTATTGTGAAAGATCACGACCTCGTAAGGCGTGATTGAGCGCAACCTTTTCCACGCCCCTCATCACAGATTGGTGGTCATGTCACTATTTATGTCATGAATGTTTGTCACAGCTCTCTCACTTTGTGATTGGATGACCGCGTCATAAAAGACGACGTACCAGCGCTCCTTTCCATTGCTCTCGAGCAGAAGCGGTTCTTTCAAATCTCCAGCATCGTTCGTGCGTCCTGCTAGCCTTCTTTGCAGCTACTGCGATCCAGTTTGTGCCACTATTGCGTTTGCTGCGATCCAGTCTACGCCGTTATTGATTTTTTTCTGCGATCCAGTCTGTGCCTCTATTGCATTTGCTGCGATCCAGTCTGTGCCTCTTGCATTAGCAGCTATCCAGGCTGTGCCGTTATATTTTCTGCGATCCAGTTTGTGCCACTATTGCGTTTGCTGCGATCCAGTCTATGCCGTTATTTATTTTTTCTGGATCCAGTCTGTGCCTCTATTGCATTTGCTGCGATCCTGTCTGTGCCTCTTGCATTAGCTGCGATCTAGGCTGTGCCGTTATATTTTCTGCGATCCAGTTTGTGGTGCTATTGCGTTTCCCTATTTTTTTTTTTCCAGGATCACAAACAAGTCTTGTAAGGTAGGTATTTTTTTGTCACATTTAATTTTTATTTTTTTTTAAATTTTACAGATCCATTTTTAGATCCCAGCTGTTGTTAACCATTATCGTCCATCAATTATTTATTTTTTTGCCATTGTTTTGTTCTGGCGCGCCCACCACCACCATTTTATGATCCCTGCTGTTTTTACCATAGTGGTCCATCTATGACTTTTATTTAGGTCTGCTATTGTTTTCTCCAGCTGCGCCCACCACCACCATTTTATGATCCCTGCTGTTTTTACCGTAGTTGTCCATCTATGACTTTTATTTAGCTCTGCCATTGTTTTCTCCTGCTGCGCCCACCACCACCATTTTATGATCCTGCTCTGCCATTGTTTTTCCAGCTGCGCCCACACCACATTTTGATCCTGCTGTTTTTACCTAGTTGTCCATCTAGACTTTTATTTAGCTCTGCCATTGATTTCTCCTGCTGCGCCCAAAACCACCATTTTATGTTCCCTGCTGTGTTCTATGTTGTAGGCTATGTAAGCATTTTATTTAACCATTCTGCCATTCTCACAATCCTTTTTTTATTACAGATGGCCGATAAGCATGAATTTCTGCGGGAATTCATCGAGATGTACCGCTCGATGCCTTGCCTGTGGAAAATAAAGTCGGCTGATTACAGCAACAGGCATAAAAAGGACGCGTACCAAAAACTGGTGGAGCTGTGCAAGAACCGTAACCCCGATGAACCAGCGGATGAGTCATCTGTGAAAAAACGTATTCAGGCCCTCCGCACTGTTTACAAAAAAGAGTTAAATAAAGTCCAAAATTCTACCAAGTCTGGAGCCGGGGCCGAAGATGTGTATGTCCCCAAATTGTGGTACTTTGAGCTGTTCTCTTTCACAAGGGACCAAGAAGTACCCAGAGAAGCGACATCCATGTTGGATCTAGACCCAGTGATCCAGCTGGACTCCCCTGTCGTACATGTAAGTACCTTTGTATTAAAACACATTTTAATGTACATGCCAAAGTGGACTTGAAATTAAAAATATAATTGTGAAATGTAGATAAATTGCAGAATATATCCCTTCATGTACTAATAATTTATGTAGCTCAACGGTTGAGGCCTATCCATTTACAAGTGTCGTTTTCACATTTTTGCTGTATATGGGTGTTATAGTGTGAAGATAAATTTTTTTGTCTTTACAAGTGTCGTTTTCACATTTTTGCTGTATTTGGGTGTTATAGTGTGAAGATAAATTTCTGTCTTTACAAGTGTCGTTTTCACATTTTTGCTGTATATGGATAGTGTGAAGATCAATTTCTTTGTCTTTACAAGTCATGTTTTCACATTTTTGCTGTATATGGGTGTTATAGTGTGAAGATAAATTTCTTTTTCTTTGTGATTTACCATTTGTTTTTTGTTCATGCAGGACACAGAAGAGGCTGTGTCCACACCTCCAACTGAAGAAGACAGCATGGCGTTGATCCAAGACGAAGAAGTAGTTGAGCCACCATCCTCATCTGTGCGGAGCCGGCTTACATTTTCTGGCAGAAAAAGGAAGGCTCCCACCTCGGCTACTCCAGAATTGGTTGAAATTGCCAAAAAAGTGCTTACGGCGGAAAAAGACCAAACAAAAATAACTGGCTTTGCTTACTACGCTAATGAGAAGCTCCCAACACTGGATCCTATACAGCGGATTCATGCAGAGAGACTCATGTTTGAGGTCCTGACTCAAGCGTCATTGGAAGCCTGGATAACAATTATGTCATCACGGCCAGACCGCAGTACCCAGAGTACTCATGGCCCAACAATCCTGTGCCGAACCCAATTGGGATAAATCCAGCAAACCCAAACTTTGGTGCTCCACCTTATTTTTATACACCGCCGAGGCAACGTGGCAATGGCAACGATCCATGTTACCAGCAGTTGTAGTTTTTAAAAATTTTTTCAAAAGTTTTTTGCTGTCTATATTTTTTTTTTTCATTGTTACCTTTTTTAATAAAAATCTTATTTATCTAATGAATTTTGGTCTCTTATTCTTATGTGATGTCAACAATTTTGTTGTCAACTATTAAAATGTTGTATTTTTATTCCATCTACTTGTATCTACTTGTCACACACGGGGTCATGGGAGTACCAGCAGTCATAGGAGTTCCAGCATAGGGTAAAAAATGAAATTAAAAGAAATGTTGATAATTTTTGAAATTTTTTTCAAGGCCCCTGGTCACACTAGCGCTAAAACCTTATACTAAAAAATAATACACCACAGCTGCGTAGATTAACTTTAAATATATTGTGAGACAGTGAAGGAATATGTGTCGAATGGGTGTACATTTCACCTAGGTACTGTGCTGTATGGTATAAGGGAAATGTGTGGCTTTGTAAACCTAGTGGTAGAGAAAGGTAACTACACCTTACATTCAGCACACACTTGCAGCTCAGGCCTGAAACCATTCAGCTGTTAATTAGGAGACCAGAAGTAGGTGTCTGCAAACACAGTCAGGGAGCTCGCTTAGTCTGGACAGGGAGTCCAGGCACAAGAAGCAGTCTCCAGGAGTTTGAGCTATCTCAGTCTGGGTGCTCGATGTACCCCGGACACAGGAGTAGTCTCAGTGAGAATCCGTGCGAATAGCGGCTGAATAGGAGTGGAGCTCTCTCAAGTCTGGACGTTGGATGTGCCTTCAGACAAAAGGAGGAGACTCTGTGAACCTCAATGCTGGTAAATGCTGGTAAATGCTGGTAAATGCTGAACATAGTGTTGTTTTGGGCACAGACTGGTAGAGTCTGGACCCGGATAGATAGGGAAATCTATCTATGTGTAATTAGTGGCTAGACAAGCCTAGGTCTTCTGTTTGATTTGTTTTTATCTGTTTGCTGTGGACTTTAATAAAGCTGGTTGCGGCCAGTTTTCACCAGAACTGCTGTCTGAATGAACTGTTTTCGTGCCACTCTGTCTACCCAGACAGCGATCCTAGAGCTATATCCCTGAAAAGCTTACAATATCATATATATATTACCTTCATATATATATATATATATATTTTTTTTTGTAGATAAATATATCAAATGTAAATAAAAACACAATACAATAATAAACATAATAATAAAATAAAAAATTATAAACAAAATATATACAAAATAATTACAAAAAGAAAAAAAAATCACTGTGGGCCCCGCAGTCCAGCCACAACCCTCTCCAGTATCACCCCGTGGTCATGCAGAGCTCCCATGGCAGTGTGCATCGCTGCCACCGCGGTGTTCATAGCCGCCATCAACCGGCGGTGTGACACCAACAGGTCCTGGGCAGAGGGGATTTCTGTGGAGGTAAAGGTAACAGTTAACCAGGGAATTCTGTTGCAACATGTACATGTTACATGTTTGTAAACACTTACGATTTTTCTCAGAGGACCCGCTTACTGCCCACCCAGAACCTGTTGGTCCGCCGGCTAGGGAAACACAGAAAAAAAAATTATAGCACAACAGCCATTACACATAAGACCTAACAAAGTTCTCAAACTTGTCTGAGGCTTATATAATGTGCGTAAATTACCTGAAGGGGAGCCTGCATCCATGTCACGGATGTCATTATCTTGAAAAGGGCTGGAAGACCCAATCAGAGGGGGTGTGCAGGCGAGGGTTGAGAGGTAAGGTGATGATGTGGTGAGGGGTAGCGGGAAGGAGTGAGGAGGTGAAGGTGCTGGGGACGGTGGAGCGTGGAAGTGGTGATGGTGAAGGGGTGCTGTAATGAAATAGTACATCAGTCAATGAGCCTGTATACCGTCATGCCAGTATTCCATCATGCAATGTAAACCCTCATACTTGTACTTCAATACTACTGTACTCCCGTTACTGCCAGTACTTCCATCAATGCCTGTAAACCCCTTCACTACTGTACTCCATCACTGCGGTGCATTGATATAGGTATCCATAATGGTGCCCCGTTCTAGCACGGTATTCTAATATGTACGGTATTGTATTAGTATAGAGGCTGGCGGTTATATGAGGCTGCTTGGGGTTGTATAATAGAGGCTGCTGCTGGGGTGTATATAGAGGCTGCTGCTGGGGTGTATATAGAGGCTTGCTGGGGTGTATATAGAGGCTGCTGCTGGGGTGTATATAGAGGCTGCTGCTGGGGTGTATATAGAGGCTGCTGCTGGGCTGTATATAGAGGCTGCTGCTGGGTGTATATAGAGGCTGCTGCTGGGTGTATATAGAGGCTGCTGCTGGGGTGTATATAGAGGCTGCTGCTGGGTGTATATAGAGGCTGCTGCTGGGGTATATAGAGGCTGCTGGGGTGTATATAGAGGCTGCTGCTGGGTGTATATAGAGGCTGCTGCTGCTGGGCTGTATAGAGGCTGTCTGCTGGGCGTGTATATAGAGGCTGCTGCTGGGCTGTATATAGAGGCTGCTGCTCTGGGGTATATAGAGGCTGCTGCTGGGCTGTATATAGAGGTGCTGCTGGGCTGTATATAGAGGCGCTGCTGGGCTGTATATAGAGGCTGCTCTGGGCTGTATATAGAGGCTGCTGCTGGGCTGTATATAGAGACTGCTGCTGGGCTGTATATAGAGGCTGCTGCTGGGCTGTATATAGAGGCTGCTGCTGCGGTATATATAGAGGCTGCTGTGCTGGGGTATATAGAGGCTGCTGCTGGAGTGTACGTGGAGGCTGCTGCTGGGGTTTACGTGGAGGCCACCGGTCAGGGTACTTCGCTGCGAGCAGCCGGGAGATGACTGGCTAGCGCCGGTCATCTCCCGGCTGCGTCGCCGCTGACCTCCATGCGGCAGGAGATGACCCGCGGCTAATGTTGAGAGATTAGCGGCTAGCGCCACTGATCTCCCGACGATAGCGTGGCGTGCTTGGTTCAAATCCTGCGCCAATTCATGGCCGGACTGCGCCTGTTGCATCGGGTATTCTAGAATATGTATGTAGTTTATTTATGAAGATTTAAGAATAATGCAATGAATACACAGGATTTTCCGGGTAAAATATATACATTATCATTAAATGTTATTGCCCATAGAACTGCTCTCTAACACAGGTTCTGTGACAGTCCCTGTTACGTTGCTAAGGCCACGGTCGAGTATCCAAGGGGTGTGCTCGCACTACTCCCTCAGCAACAAACACACCCAATCCGGAGGCAGCTGAGTAGAGAGGTCGCCACCAATCAGCGATGCGGGATTTCCGTTACAGACAGACAGAACTGACAAAACATGTTCAGTACATCATGGGCAGTTGGTGAGTCACCTGAGCACATGGGCAGAGTTAGCCCTGCAGTCGCTGATTGGCCGCGGCCGGACCAATGAGCGACGCGGGATTTCCTAGACAGACAGACGGGATAAGACAATTATATAGTAGATAACCCACAAAACATAACCTCCCCAGATACCCTCATCAATACTCACTCAGAGGCCTACGTAACTGGGCCCGGATGCTGGCAACCTTCTCGCTGGAGCGGTAGCGAAGGTCCGCCAGCTTTTTGCGTATCTGCTTACAGGTCCGCTGTACGCCAAAGTGTCTCGCCAGGCCCCGCCGGATTTTGTGCAGGACTACCTTTTTGTGGCGCATAGGATGCGCCACAGGTAGCCTGCACTCATAGTCCCAGCGATCCGTTTTGCGGATGAGATAGCGCACCTCCCCATCACTCCAGGCAGCGCAACGCTGTCTCGCCGCCATTGCTATACAAATAATAACGCATGAAGGACGCCAGCGTCATGACGTCACAGCGAACGTACGTGCGGCCGCACTTGTGACGCAAGATGCTATTGCGATCGCAAAGTGACCGCAGCAGCCACGCGTCGCCACGCACATCACCTTGCGATCACAGTGGCGTCGCATATCTGTGCATAGCTGGGGCAATATGTGAGAATCGTCACCTTGCGATCACAGTGGCGTCGCATATCTGTGCATAGCTGGGGCATTATGAGAATCGTCACCTTGCGATCACAGTGGCGTCGCATATCTGTGCATAGCTGGGGCAATATGTGAGAATCATCACCTTGCGATCGCAGTGCCATCTTGCATCGGATTTGAGAACGCAAGTGTGACAAAAGATTACCAGGAGAATGTAGACCTTTACCTCCCAATTTTTTTTTTTTTCAATTTTTATCACAATTTTTTATCTCTCATAAATGACGAAAAATATATATTATATATTTAAACTTTATATACGCAGCTGTGGTGTATTTTTGTTATTAATTTTAATTATAAGGTTTGAGTGCTAGTGTCTTTAAAATAATTGTTGTAATTTTTTTCTTTTTATTTTTTAAAAAAATGCTGGAACTCCTATGACTGCTACTCACATGACCCCGTGTGTGACAAGTAGATACAATGTAAAAAAAAAAATATAGACAACAAAAAACATTAGAAAATATTTTAAAAACTACAGGTGCTGGTAACATGTCTCGTTGCCATCCCCATTACTCCCTCCCCACATCTCACCAATCATTAGCCCTTCTCCCATATTGTTAAAATAATTGAAAAAAACGAATGCATTTTTAAAATAAAATTTTTATTATAAAAAGATAGTTAAAAAAGGCAAAAGTAAAACATTATCAAAAGCAAATTAGCTCTGCTGCTGCCAACTCACTGCACCAGGCCCATTAAAGAAATGGCAGTACTTGTCTCGGCCGGACTTCGCATCGTCCTTGCTCCTGCCTTGATTGACAGGTTGAAGGCCTGCAATAGCGGGATCATTGTCACGCCATTCTCCAAGCACCACGTCACCATTGCTGTCCGAGTCCATGAAGCCTGGCGGACTGTAAGTAACAGCATCTCGTTTTCGTAGAAAATTGTGCAGCACACAACAGGCCAACACCACAGAGTCTATCGATTCCAGCTTCATGTTGATTGGAGTGTGGAAAACCCTGAAGCGGTTGGCCATAATGCCGAAGGCATTCTCCACAACGCGCCGTGCCCTAGACAGTCTGTAATTAAAAATCCGCCTTTCCCCTGTCAAAGTCTTTTGTGGATACGGTTTCACAAGATGCTCATGAAGGGGGAAGGCTTCATCGCCCACAAACACAAAGTTTAGGTTGGTGATGGTGTCCATGTTGGTTGGCAAGTTAAGTTTATTATTCAACAACCGTTCACCAAAAGTTGTGTGCTCCAAAACGCCACCGTCAGAAACCCTTCCATTAATGCCAACATCAACGTTAATAAAACTCATAATTGGCATTAACAAGGGCCATGAGGATCATGCTGAAGTAGCCCTTGTAATTATGAAAATAGGATCCGCTTTTGGCTGGTTGCGTGATCGCACATGTTTGCCATCCAAGGCACCACCACAGTTTGGGAACTGCCAAATCCTTTCAAAATCAGAGGCAATAATTTGCCATTCCGCCACTGATTTTGGAAAAGGCATGTAGCTTCGTAAACTGCGGACGATGGCATTGCATGTCTCCGGAATTAGTACTCCAAGCAGCGACCGAGAAATTGCAGCAGAAAATTGCAAATCCTTCATTGAACGTCCGGTTGCCAGAAATCGCAGCGTTACTGCCAAACGTTCCTCTGTTGAAACAGCTGCACGCATCCGTGTATCTTGCCGTTCAATGAGTGGCCTCACACATTCCAGTAGGAGCTTGAATGAATCCTCCGACATCCGTAGATAATTCCGGAAATCCTGCGGATTCTTCTCCTGCAATTCACTCACTAGATGCATGTGGGTGAATTTTGACCTCTGCTCCAGCCATTCTCTGGTCCACATGCGACGCTTTCGTTTGGAGCGCCTCTCTTCCACCCGTGCCTCTTCTTGTCGATCTGCCTCCATTGATAATGCAACTGCCACAATCACACGCTCCGCGGTGGTCAGGTTCATTATGTGCAACCTGTACGGTACAGAAGAGAAAAGTTAATTACTATTACTAATGTGTTTAAAAAAAATAAAATAAATAAAAAAAAAAATGTTTATTGTTAACTTTTCAGTTAACATTTAAAAAAGTTTACAAAAGCCTAAAATGGTGGGGGGTGTAAAATAAATAAAGCAGACAAAAATAAAAGGTAAAAAAAAACGCATCACACATCACAAACAATATGTATCTTGAATCCAAATAGCCAGAAGATCCAAATCCAAATGGCAAAGATGAAGCTCTCTAGCGACTCAGACAGGATCGCAAAACCCACACTCTCGCAATAATGCACAAAGGGACACTGTAGCGACTCAAACTGGATCGCAATACTCCTGTAGCGACTCAAACAGGGTCGTAAAACTCCGACACACGATACTATCCTCGCAACAGCGCACAAAGCACTGTAGGAGTCACCACAAAGCGCTCTGGAAACAATGGATGGGGGCGCTGTTTTTATTGCTGAGGTGATGTTGTGGTCACCAATCGGAGCTGAAAGGGCATTACTAAAGAAAACCCAGTCCCGCCTGCGCCGCTGACTAATGTGTCGTCAACGAGGTCGCACATCGTTCACAAAAGGTGCCAAACACAGCGATTCAGGCTCACCAGCGGGACGCCAACGATCAAAATACGGCCCAAACCGTTCGTGCACGACCAACGACATCACAGCAGGGGCCACATCGCTGCTACATGCCACACACAGCGACGTCGCTAACGAGATCGCTAAATAGTGACGTAGTAGCGATCTCGTTAGCGATCTCGTTAGCGATCTCGCTTAGTGTGGCATACCCTTTAGTTGTTTTTTTGAATTTTGTGTAAAAAATCTACATTTCCCTTTCTCTCACTTCCAGGGGGCTTTCATATGTTGTGGGGCCCCACGAGAGGGTCACGTAGGCGGTTATAAAGTTTGGTGTTACTGGGTGAATTATTGAATTTTTGACCAAAAATCGTTTTTGAGAACAAACAGAGCAACAGAAAACAAACAGATTCAGAGTTCCAATCGGCCAAATCTCAGTAGCTGTACCATAGACGCTTCCAGAGCCCTGGGTACAATTTTCACAACGAGTCCTTGGGACTTAGTAATTTTTCTGAGAATTTTTGGACTTGGTCATTTTTTTTTTAAATTTTGTGCTAAAATTAAATTTTCCCCTTCTTCACCTCCAAGGGGCTTCAATATGTTGTGGTGCCCCCGGAAAGGGTCACCTAGGTGGGTGTAAAGTTTTGGGTTCATGAGTGAAAAATTGAATTTTTGGTCAAAAAAACGTTTTTTTTTTTTTTTTAATTGTGCTAAAATTCAATTTTCCCCTTCTCTCACCTCCAGGGGGCTTCAGTATGTTGTTGGGCCCCCCGAGAAGGTCCCCTAAGTGTGGCTAAAGATAGTGGTTTCTGGGTGGAAAAATTGTATTTTTGGCCAAAAAACTTTTCTTTCAATGTTGTGTAAACATTCAAATTTCCACTTCCTCCACCACAAGGGGGCTTCAATATGTTGAGGGGCACACCGAGAGGGTCCCCTATGATGCGTAAAGCGGGGGGAGTCCAGAACTGGCTAACAACCTACCTAAATGTGCAGTCCGTTAGCCAGTTATGGAGAACCACTTTTTTATGGACCCGGGGGTGCTTACGCTTCAATAAATGGAAAACGACCAAGGCTAGGCAGAAAAAAAGCACGCCGTTGTTTTTCCGGTGAAATTCTCCATACGATTGACATATCACACGCGTGGGGAAAGACGTTTTATATCCCCCCACAATGTCAAAATGGCCGACGTTTCCGTCTTGTCGCTGGATAGCACCGCAGCCTAAGCTCACAGCCGCTAGCCATTCTGGGGGGTGAAAACCAAAGGAATTCCCCAGATGCCAGGACCCGCTTCGCCTGGCTGCAACTCGCGGTTTCGTAGACAAAAGGCTGCGACCGCAAGCTCCCCTTCAATGCCAACTGTCATGTTGAGAGCTCCTCCAGCCTTTGACAACCTGCCCCCACCCTCCCCGGGCTCCTCCAGCCTCTGACAACCTGCCCCCAGGGCAATAGTTCCAATAGATATCCCTCTCCGGTAATGGCAATTCTTCTTCACGTCACTTGTCTAAACTATTGTGTTATTTCTATGCTGTGCTGTGCATAAATATGAAATTTTTCAGATTTTGTATTAGTCTTTGCAGCTTTTGAAACTACTCAGGTCTCTTCATCAGGCAATTTGTTACCATCTTTTCAGTTAAGCCATTAAAAGGTATCAACTACTGAGGACTCTCAATGCTAAATATACAGAGATCCTTCCTGTATCTTCCTAACAAGGCATCTTGGAGGCTTTTGCATTTATTATCAGTGGTAACAGACATATTCAGATGCTAAATATGGCCAAATATATTGGCTAAATACTACACCCCACCAATATACTAGAGAGGCAAACAAAATCACGGCAAACTTTTACAACATTTTATTTATGGAAAAAGTGATGAGGCCTAGGCAAAATACATTTAATGCAGAAACAAAATACAAGGAAAAAAACAGAAGAGATTGGCATTGGTTACATTTTGGAGCATTCAATCTTTGGAGAGAGAATAAAAAACAAATGAAAAAAATATTGCACAATGCAGTATACTATAAAGGTAAATAGTGTGTTTGGGTATAGAGTACAAAAGGCGATTGCATTGGTGTGATAGCGTGTATTTTTAGTGTGTATTATGTATAGATAGTGTGTATAATACGGAGGGGTGAACGCACCAGTGTAATGGTGCCTATGTAGTCTATATATTAGTTTACTATATATAACACATACTGATGGAGACCTTAGATTGGGAGCCCCAACTGATGTATGTAAAGCTCTATGGAAATAATGGCGCAATACAAGTGAATAAATATTGTATTAACACACATATTGTATTTTTTTTAAATCCGTGTACACTCATGGGAGTCTATGGTCTGTATATTTTAATCTAAGGAAAATATGGGCTGTGTAATATATTGTAACGAGGACCATGGAGTTTTTTTTTCTCTCTCCAAATGTTGAATGCTTCAAAATGTAACCAATGCCAATCTCTGCTGTTTTTTTTCCTTGTATTTTGTTTCTGCAATATGTGTGTTAATACAATATTTATTCACTTGTATGTAAAGCGCTATGGAAATAATGGGGCTATACATCAGTTGGGGCTCACAATCTAAGGTCTCCATCAGTATGTGTTTATAGTATATAAACACATAATATATAGACTACATAGGCACCATTACACTGGTGCGTTCACCCCTCCGTATTATACACACTGTCTATACATAATACACACTAGAAATACACGCTATCACACCGATGCAATCGCCTTTCTGTACTCTATACCCAAACACACACCATTTACCTTTATAGTATACTGCATTGTGCAAATTTTTTTAATGTTTGGAGATGTAGGGTAGATACTGGGTACATCTCCAAAAAGTTTGCGGTTAGGGTTAGCTACTGATTTGTGGGATCTGCTGGGGAAAAAATAAGGACCCTGCCCTATAAGGCTCTCGAGGTATGGGGGTTAGAGTGACCCCCTTATACCAGCCATAGCTACCCAGTGAAGGCTGACAGAGACTTGCCAATTGTCTCATTGGATCCAGGGTGTGGAATTTGACTAGGGGGACTGCTTTTAGGTGACAGAACTTCAGCATTCTCTCAGCAAATTCAAAATTATACTGCACTGCCAAGCAAAGCCATGCACTGCTTGAGTTCAAAATGCACCTCAGAATCAAGGGCCTGGTTCCTGAACCAAACCACTCACACACACCAACCATGGCTTAAATTGAAGCTACTGATTTGTGGGATCCACTGGGAAAAAATTAGGACCCTGCCCTTTAAGGCTCTCGAGTTATGGGGGCTAGAGTGACCACCTTATACCAGGCCTCAGCATTGACATCCACACCAGGTCACCATATAAACAGCCATATCTGCCCAGGGAAGGCTCACAGAGACTTGCCAATGGTCTCATTAGATCCAAGGTGCGGAAATTGACTAGGGAGGACCCCTTTTAGGTGACAGAACGTCAGCATTCCCTCGGCAAATACAAAATTATACTGCACTCCCCAAGGAAAGCCATGCACTGCTTGAGTTCAAAATGCACCTCAGAATCAAGGGCTTGGATCCTTAACCAAGCCACTCACACACACCACCCATGGCTTAAATTGAAGCTACTGATTTGTGGGATCTGCTGGGGAAAATTAGGACCCTGCCCTATAACCGTAAAGAGGGGGATTCCAGAACTGGCTAGCGACCCACCTATAAGTAAACCTTGTTAGCCAGTTCTGGAGGAACAGTAAAGCAGGGGGAGTCTAGAACTGGCTAACGGCCTACCTAAATGTGCAAACCGTTAGCCAGTTATAGAGAAACGCCTTTTTTATGGAACCGGGTGCTTGTGCTGCAATATATGGAAAACAACCAAGGCTAGGCAGAAAAAAAGCATGCCGTTGTTTTTGTGGCGAAATTCTCCATATGATTGACATATCACACGCGTGGGGATTGACGTTTTATACCCCCCCACACAATGTCATAATGGCCGACATTTCTGTCTTTTTACTGGATAGCTCCGCAGCCTAAGCTCACAGCCGCTAGCCATTCTGGGGGGTGAAAACCAAGGGAATTCCCCAGATGTCAGGACCCGCTTCGCCTGGCTGCGACTTGTGGTTTTGGAGAGAGGAGACCGCGACCGCGAGCTCCCCTTCAATGCCAACTGTAATGTTGAGAGCTCCTCCAGCCTCTGACCACCTGCCCCCCTCCCTGGGCTCCTCCAGCCTCTGACAACCTGCCCCCAGGCTTTTTTTCCACGCTAAAGCGGACCCCCTTAACCCTGAAGACGGGAGTCCAGAAGTGGCCAACGACCCACCTATAAGTAAACCCAGTTAGCCAGTTCTGGAGGCACTGTAAAGCAGGGGGAGTCGAGAACTAGCTAACGGCCTGCCTAAATGTGCGGGCTGTTAGCCAGTTATGGAGAACCTACTTTTTTATGAAACCGGGGGTGCTTGTGCTGCAATAAATGGAAAACGACCAAGGCTAGGCAGCAAAAAAGTTGTTTTTCCGGTGAAATTCTCCATACGATTGACATATCACACACGTGGGGAAAGACATTTTATACCACCCCACACACAATGTCAAATGGCCTAAGTTTCCGTCTTGTCGCTGGATAGCTCCGCAGCCTAAGCTCACAGCCGCTAGCCATTCTGGGGGGTGAAAACCAAGGGAATTCCCCAGATGCCAGGACCCGCTTCGCCTGGCTGCGACCGCGAGCTCCCCTTCAATGCCAACTGTCATGTTGAGAGCTCCTCAAGCCTCTGACAACCTGCCCCAGGTTTTTGCTCAACAGACTGAACCCAGCAGTAACTTGATCATTTAAAAGTCTGATCGTGTTTTGAAAGGATGCATTCAGATGCAAAAAATCAGATGTATCCTTTCCTGACCTCTGTGGCGCTGCCGTCTAGGTGTGGCGGCAGTGTCAGCAGGGTAGGGTAAAGGGAACTCCAACTCGTCACCTGCATGTCACGCTGTCTAATGATATGTGTACGATGTCAGTAAACTATTCTTACAGAAACAACACTCTATACAACATATAGTTTAGCAACCTCAGCATGTAAATATAGAATAGATTTACCTGACACGATATCCGTTGAACTCAGGGTTAATCTTGAGGACTTGATACGCTGTCACAGGAAAGAGGAGGACCGGGGTCTAACCTGACCCTAAAACTGGGGTCCTAACTAATCCCTCACCTTGGAGGTACTGATAATGGTTCAGAGGTCCAAGTCTCCAGCCTAACCTAGTCTCCTATCAGTCCCTGAACCCTGTAATCAGTCCTAAGAAGGACCCTGATTACCACCAAAGGGATATGGGCTGATCTCTGCTAAATACACAGATTAGACATATAGGACAGACTGGAGAAAACACAGACTCGCATACACACTCAAACACAGAAGGAACATAAATGGTCTGGGATATAAAACTCTAAGCAAGTTGAGCTTAAAACAACTAAGGAGCTCTTTAACTTAAGTCAATACAGATTCAATCCTATCTGTGGTCTGCATGAAGAATTTCACTGGCAACTCCCAAAACAGACAACCAGGGATTTAAAGGAAACCAATCAACAAATAATCAATTGCAGCCGGGAGAAACTGAACCCAGTCCCAGAACCGAGCACAGACAGAATTAACTCCCTCACTGCCAAACACAAAGAAACAGCAACTCAGCTGTGAGAAGTCAGAATGTGCAACCGCGACGATCTTCGTGGCGATGCACACATGACAGTACCCCCCCTTCTACGAGGGGCCTCCGGACCCTCAGGGCCAGGTCTGCCCGGGTGAGTTCTGTGGAAGGTCCGAACCAAACGATCTGCGTTAATGTCAGACGCAGGAACCCACGTCCTCTCCTCTGGACCATACCCCTTCCAATGCACCAAGTACTGAAGGGACCGGCGATTCAGACGTGAGTCAATGATCTTTGACACTTGAAACTCCAAGTTACCATTGCCACCACTGGAGGAGGAGGTAGGTGACGGTATGACTGGTGCCACGTACCTCTTAAGTAATGACTGTGGAACACATTGTGGATTTTAAAAGTAGGAGGGAGGTCCAGACGAAATGCCACAGGATTAATTATGGAACTGATCCTGTACGGCCCGATGAATCTGGGACCCAGTTTCCAGGAGGGAACTTTAAGTTTTATATTCCTGGTAGACAACCATACCAGATCGTTCACATTCAGATCTGGACCAGAAACTCTCCTCCTATCAGCCATACGTTTATAACGGTTCCCCATAGCACTCAGATTATTCAATACACCTCTCCACACTGAAGCAAGTGACGACGAGAAACGCTCCTCCTCAGGAACCCCAGAAGGGCCCCCCCCATTGAAAGTACAAAACTGGGGATGAAAACCATATGCCCCAAAAAACGGGGATTTACCAGTGGACTCGCTCCGCCTGTTGTTAAGAGCGAACTCTGCCAGAGGCAAGAAAGAAGACCAGTCCTCCTGGTTCTCTGAGACAAAACACCGAAGATAAGTCTCAAGGCTTTGATTCAGACGCTCTGTCTGACCATTGGTCTGCGGATGAAAAGCCGAGGAAAATGACAATTGCATCCCCCGACGTAAACAAAATGCCCTCCAAAATTTAGACACAAACTGAGACCCCCTATCTGACACCACATCAGAAGGCAACCCATGAAGTCTCACAATCTCCCCAATGAACACCTGCGCCAGAGTTTTAGCATTAGGGAGGGCAGGAAGAGCAATGAAATGTGCCATCTTACTGAACCTGTCAACAACCACCAGTATGACAGTTTTCCCTGACGACGGAGGAAGATCCGTAATGAAGTCCATAGACAAATGAGTCCATGGACGCTCCGGAAGTTTCAAGGGTAAGAGGGTCCCAGACGGACGGGTATGCGGGGTCTTAGAGCGAGCACAAACCCCACAGGACGCGACAAAAGTTATAACATCTTTATTAACGTTAGGCCACCAAAACCGGCGAGAAAGGAGATCTAAAGTAGCCTTACTCCCTGGATGTCCTGCTAAAGCAGAATTATGATGTGCCTCAATAACCTTTTGTCTCAACTGATTTGGGACAAACAGTCTCCCTGAAGGTCCTGCAGGGGCGTCCCCCTGAGCTTCTAATACCTCCTCCTCAAGCTCAGAACATACAGCCGACACTACCACCCCCTCCTGAAGGATAGGAATCGGGTCATCCGTTTTCCCGGCCCCTGGGAAACTGCGAGACAAGGCATCAGCCTTAACATTCTTAGACCCAGGGCGATATGTGACGACAAAATTAAACCTGGTAAAAAACAACGACCATCGAGCTTGTCTGGAATTCAGACGCTTAGCAGATTCCAAATACAGCAGGTTTTTGTGATCAGTAATGACGGTGACCGGGTGGACTGCCCCCTCCAAAAAGTGACGCCATTCTTCAAAAGCCAACTTAATGGCCAAAAGTTCCCTATTGCCGATATCATAATTCCTTTCGGCGGACGACAACTTCTTAGAAAAGAAAGCGCACGGATGCCATTTACCAGGGGACGGACCCTGGGACAATATTGCACCCACCCCTACGTCAGACGCGTCCACCTCCAGAATGAACGGCTGTGATGCATCTGGTTGGATGAGAACGGGTGCCGAAGCAAAACATTTTTTCAAAGAGGAAAAAGCTTGGCAAGCTTTGTCCGACCATTTAGAAAAAATCCGTCCCTTTTCTTGTCATGTCAGTGAGAGGTTTGACAACAGATGAGAAATTACAAATAAATTTCCGGTAGTAGTTAGCAAACCCCAGAAAATGCTGCAGAGCCTTAAGATCCTCTGGCTGATCCCATTCAAGCACTGCTCTCACTTTTCAGGGTCCATACGGAAACCGGAGGCTGACACCAAGAAACCCAAAAACTGAAGTTCCTGTACAGCAAATACACACTTTTCCAGTTTGGCGTATAGTTTATTGTCTCGCAAGATCTGCAACACCTGTCTCACATGCTCCTGGTGCGACACAAGATCTGGCGAGTAAATTAAAATGTCATCCAAATATACGACCACAAACAGCCCCACAAGGTGACGAAAAATGTCATTAACAAAATGTTGGAATACTGCTGGTGCAGTAGTCAGACCAAAAGGCATGACAAGGTTCTCATAATGTCCCTCCGGCGTGTTAAACGCCGTTTTCCACTCATCCCCCTCTTTTATCCTAATCAAATTATACGCCCCCTGAGATCCAATTTAGAGAACCATTTGGCGCCCACAATTTGATTGAAGAGATCAGGAATAAGAGGGAGAGGATACGGATCTCGAACAGTAATCCGATTAAGTTTGCGGAAATCCAAGCAAGGGCGTAGGCCTCCATCTTTTTTCTTCACAAAGAAGAACCCCGCGGCCACTGGGGAAGATGAAGGTCTAATATGCCCTTTGGCCAGACTTTCCGAAATATAGTCTTTCATAGCCTGCCTCTCAGGACCAGAAAGGTTATGTAACCTAGCTTTAGGTAACTTAGCATCAGGAAGTAAATTAATAGAGCAGTCATACACGCGATGAGGAGGCAACTCCTGACACCCCTCCTCAGAGAACACATCCCCAAAGTCCTCCAAAAAAGGAGGCAATGTACTAGGCACGACCGCACTGATGACTGTGTTCATGCAGTTACTTTTGCAAAACTCACCCCATTGGCTTATCTCTCTGGACTGCCAATTAATCACAGGGTTATGTTTAACCAACCAAGGAAGTCCCAACACAATAGGAGTAGGTAGACCCTCCAACACATAACAAGATAATTGTTCCCTATGTATCGCCCCTACCCGAATATCAATGTTATGGACCTCATGAACAAAGCTACCTTGGCCGAGAGGCCTGGCGTCAATGGAGAATATAGGGATCGGTTTGGCCAATACACTCAGATGCATACCTTGAGCCTGAGCAAACTGAGCGTCAACCAGATTAGCCCCGGACCCACTATCAAGAAGAACAGAAAATCTCTCCACTCCCGTACCAACCACCATCTCCACTGGTACAAGGAACTAAGAAGAACTAGCGGACGAAATACATACTCCCAGGTTGTCGTCCACCACACAACCTGGGATTAACAGTTTTCCGGCAACTTTTTGCTCAACAAGGCACGGGATGGACATCCCCCAACAAAATGTCCCTCTTTCCCGCAGAAAAAACACCTTCTAGTCCTGCTGCGTACCACCAATCCCCTCCTACGAAATGATGTCCCTCCCAACTGCATAGGCTCCTCAGAACAGACAAGGGGAACCTCAACATAAGGGACTTTTGTAGTAGGTGGAGCAACTACCGGGGGCGGAGTTACCTCACCCCTCTCCCGAAGCCGTCTATCAGTACGGATAGCTAGGGCCATAGCAGCCTCCAGTGATGGAGGAGAATCATACTGAGCCAAAACGTCCTTTAATTTGTCAGAAAGCCCATGACAAAACTGACTCCTAAGAGCTGGGTCATTCCACTGAGTATCTGTGGCCCATCTACGGAACTCAGAAGCAAATTCCTCCGCCAGACGATCTCCCTGCTGTATCTTACGTAATTTTGTCTCAGCAAGAGAGACCCGATCTGGGTCATCATATACCAAACCCAGGGCAGTAAAAAATCGATCTACAGACTGTAGAGCCGGGGATCCCGGAGGAAGGGAGAATGCCCAGGATTGAGGGTCCCCTTGTAGGAGCGAGATAACAATTCCCACTCTCTGCTCTTCACTCCCTGATGATCGAGGCCGAAGCCGAAAATACAATTTACATGCTTCCCGGAATGTGAAAAATTTGTCTCGCCCACCAGTGAACCTGTCCGGGAGAGCTACTTTAGGTTCAAATCTGGTTTGCTCCAGGGGAGACAAAACTTTGGACTTAATGTCCGTCAGCTCCATGGATAATCCCTGCAACTGCAGAGCCAGCTGGGCTACTGGATCCATGGCAACTCGGGATAATTTTATTGGCCAGTGAAAATGTCACGCTGTCTAATGATATGTGTACGATGTCAGTAAACTATTCTTACAGAAACAACACTCTATACAACATATAGTTTAGCAACCTCAGCATGTAAATATAGAATAGATTTACCTGACACGATATCCGTTGAACTCAGGGTTAATCTTGAGGACTTGATACGCTGTCACAGGAAAGAGGAGGACCGGGGTCTAACCTGACCCTAAAACTGGGGTCCTAACTAATCCCTCACCTTGGAGGTACTGATAATGGTTCAGAGGTCCAAGTCTCCAGCCTAACCTAGTCTCCTATCAGTCCCTGAACCCTGTAATCAGTCCTAAGAAGGACCCTGATTACCACCAAAGGGATATGGGCTGATCTCTGCTAAATACACAGATTAGACATATAGGACAGACTGGAGAAAACACAGACTCGCATACACACTCAAACACAGAAGGAACATAAATGGTCTGGGATATAAAACTCTAAGCAAGTTGAGCTTAAAACAACTAAGGAGCTCTTTAACTTAAGTCAAAACAGATTCAATCCTATCTGTGGTCTGCATGAAGAATTTCACTGGCAACTCCCAAAACAGACAACCAGGGATTTAAAGGAAACCAATCAACAAATAATCAATTGCAGCCGGGAGAAACTGAACCCAGTCCCAGAACCGAGCACAGACAGAATTAACTCCCTCACTGCCAAACACAAAGAAACAGCAACTCAGCTGTGAGAAGTCAGAATGTGTAACCGTGACGATGCACACATGCACTGCAGCTTCATGTGACTAATAAGTCTGTCCAGCTACTCCAGCTCTGGTGGATGGGGCGGAGGTACCTGACAAGAGGGAAGGTGCAGAGGGGTCGGGACTATCGACGTGGTCCCCGGTGGTGGACTCCTGAGGGATCTCTCCAGAGGGAACCAACTCAGAAGCAGGCTCCCGAGTGCTGCAGTCAGTGCTGTCAAAGAAAAACAATTTTTTTTTTTATTTTATTACATTGCCCTTGCTGAAATAATAAAATAAGGTTAGACACGTAAAACATTTTTCATGCATAAATGGGGTGTGAAATATTTACCTTCTGCTGACCATCGTTGACCACAGGAAGGACAGGGCTCTGGCGTATTTGTACCTGCTCCTGCGTCCTGCTGATCCACTCGGGGCCGGCATCTCCTTGTTGAATTCCCTCTTGAAGCGATCCCTGAGTGACCGCCATCGTGTGATAACCCGGTCACCTGGAAAGTAAAAGAAAAAATTGTTTTAGTATACAACACATTACATCTGCAACATTCATTACTGAACTGTGAATACTTATGCGCAAGATCCTTGACTTGAGCGTCGAGTTCCTCCCAGTTCTCCATCACACGCTGCATACTTCCTGCCATAGCCGTCGGGTGATGACTTAGTCAGCATGGCGGCGGTCAGCCATATTCCACACGCCTCCCGATCTTGGACCTCTTTGATGAGGGTATAAAAATAATAAGGCAGCATCCAGTCCAGGTGAAAAAGTAAAAATCTCTTTTTATTCTGCCATCAAAAACATCAGATACAATGTTTCGGCCATAATGTGGCCTTTTCAAGTATAAGTTTTTTACTTTTTCTCCTGGACTGGATGCTGCTTTATTATTTTTATGACTTTCTTGGTTCAATTGGGTCCTTGAACTGGAAGGTGCATCCTAAACACTCCTGTTGTGCTGTCAGCTGCCTTCAATTCTCTTTGAGGGTGTCAACGTCGATCCCTCCATTCTCACCATCTGTATCGGGAGCACGCTGTGAAGCCTATGGAGAAAAAAAAAAGAAATTTTAAGCAACATGAAGTAAAAAGAATTTAGCGAACACAAAACTAAAAAAGTGTACTTACATGCTGACCGTCGCGACGATCATGCCGACGACCATGGGAGGTCCTTGGAGGAACTCTACGACAAGACCTGGATTGTGAAGACTATAAAACAGAAAAATAAAATATGTGCATGAATAGCGGTATGTTTTGTGTGTGCTGTGATCAATGTTTGTATTGGGTAATAATGTGATGTGAGGATCTGTCTGTGCAAAACTTACACTCTAAAAAAATTAATATCTCCAAGAATATAAGATGCACAGTATGTATTATGCAATTAAATAATAACAGTAAATAATAGTGCAAATAAATATGTGCCTATATTACCTGAAGAAAATGGGATGGTGGACCATCCGAACTTATAGAAGAACACCCAATGTGGAAAGGGTCCCAGTGAATGGGAAAAGACAACGAGACAAAGTATAATCAAATATTGCTTTATTGTACAAAAATTGGCTACAAATAAAAACCATGTAAACAAAGAAGAAGAAATTAAAATGAAACACACCAATTGATATACTATATTCACAATAATGTAAAGATAAAAGTAATTTGTGTAATATCATGTAAATCTAAAAATGCCAAAAATCCAGGTTAGACATAAAATAAATATGTCATATAAAATGTATATGTATATGTATGTGGCAAAAATTAATTTACATAATATCAATAATGATGTAAAAGCAAAAGAGAAAACGCTATATATGCTGATAATTAAAAGGTAAAAAAGCAAAATTATATTATCCTTAAGTGCACTAATAACGTATAATAAACAAGTGTCACAATGAAATAAAAAAGACAAATGTAGACAAAAGAAAATAATATGCTGAACGGGCATGCGTGGAACTAAAAACTCAATTAATGTGCTCACCATAAACGTGTACTATCCATGTAAGCAAAAAAAGATTCCTCGTCAGGGATATGACGAAGGAATCTTTCCGAAACGCACGCAGGCGCTTTTACTGGCACACCTACACGTGACTTGCTCAGGTATTATTTTTGTTATGTGGCATATTTTCATTGACATTGTCAGTACAACGGTCATTGTGAGCACTGTTATTGGTTTCAGTTCAGCGTGTTTTTTGCTTACATGTGATAGTACAGTTTATGGTGAGCATTATATTGCAGTTTAGTTCCGCTGCCAGTCAGAATTTATTTCTTTTTGTCTACATTGTCTTTTTATATGTTCATTGTGACACTTGTTTATTTATACTGTTATTAGTGCACTTAAGGATACATATATAATTCTTTTTATCCTTTTAATTATCAGCCTATATAGCCGTTTTCCTTTTTCTTTCCACACTCATTAAATGCTATTCATATAATTAATTTTTGCCACATACATATACATATACATTTTATATGACATATTTATTTTATGTCTATACCTGGTTATTATTTAGCATTTTTATGTATTTACATTGATATTACCAAATTACTTTTATCTTTACATATTTATGAATATAGTATATCAATTGGTGGTGTGTTCATTTTAATTTCTTCTTCTTTGTTTACATGGTTTTTATTCTGTTAGCCAATTTTTTGTACAATAAAGGCAATATTTGATTATACTTTTGGTCTCGTTGTCTTTTCCATTCACTGGGTGATCCCTTTCCACATCCTGGTGTTCTTTCAAAACTTACACTCTGCACGCCACTCCTGGTATTTCCTCCACCCTGACCCTCTCCTTCTGAAAGCCCTCTGCTTCAGCTTCCTGTGAAAACAGAATACATGCATATAAGTTTGCAAATAATGTTATCAGTGATAAAAAAAAAAAACTTACCTCAGTTCGCCTATGCTGTGGCGGGGGCTCCCCGAAGACATTACTGGCTTAACAATTGGGCCTGACTGGGTCCTTTAAGTAATCTGCAAGCATAAAGCCAATTTAGCAACTATACAAAAGATAGAAAATCTCAATTGCCAATATACTTACATAACTCTAAACTTGGACCTAGCAGAAGGTGTCCTCTTGGGCCTGGCAGACTGTGTCCTTCAAGTAATCTGCAAGTATAAAGACACTTAAACCTATGATACCCAAAAATAATAAAAAGATTACTTGCGTGGCTTTCCAATGCCGTCTTTTACATCCTCTTGATACGCAATGCGCAAGCTACAGAACCCTCCAACTCCTATTATCACCCCCACCCAAAAAAAAAAACATTTCTAAACATCATCCCCCCTTCCCCAAATTTAGATACCTACCCCCATAACCTTTGTATACACCTTGTGATATACCCCCATAACCTTTGTATACCTTTGTATACCCCATAACCTTTGTATACACCCCATAACCTTTGTATACCTTTGTATACATCCCATAACCTTTGTTTACACCCATAACCTTTGTATACACCCATAAATTTAGATCCACATTTTAAAAACAATAACCTATGTATACCCTGTATGATATACATGATATACCAATAATAACACAAATAACCTATATTTGAAATTATACTACGGACAGTTTTTGTAGACAGTTTTTATTGTAATGAATTTTTTTTTTTTACTTTTTTTGTCAAGTAGGAGCTACACTGCTCTTTATTGAAAATACAGTTACATTACATTAAAGAAACAAAATACACATACGTTGACACAAACACACGCAGACACATGCATGCACATAACACACACATGCACGCACACAAAAATACTAGTACATTATGAAAACTAAACATGTTGGAAAAATAACTACAGTATGAAAGAAAATAAGAATGAGTGTGTACTCAAATATGCTGCAATCACACATGATGGCATTATACTCACACTGGCTGGCAGTAATCAGCTGGGCTGGCAACCAATCTCTCTGGCTGGCTAGCTGACAGGCAGGGTCTTCAGGCTTGCTAGCAGGGTCTTCAGACTTCTTGTCTTGATGCTTGGTCTTCATGTGTGGCAATTAGCCCAAAACCTATATAAACAAGCCTGGTCTGCCTGTCTGGAAAAGTATAAAAAGTTTTGGAGCATGCTCAGTCCAAAACAGCGGATCCGTCACCCATAGGCGTCCATTGTAAAAATTTGGCGGACGCGGCCGATCCGTCGCGATCCGCCATTACGACGCAGACAAAAACGTTACAATGTCCGTCCAATCGAGACAGCGGACGCCAAAGAGCGGAGCGGATGCAGCGGACGACCATCCATCGCTATCTGCCAGTAATACAAGTCTATGGGAAAACAGCGGATCAGCCAAAAAAATGGCGGATCCGCCAAATTCAAAAATTGGCGGATTTTGACTGATGTCGCACGACTGAAGTGTGAAAGAGGCCTAAGCTCACAGCCGCTAGCCATTCTGGGGGGTGAAATCCAAGGGAATTCCCCAGATGCCAGGTCCCGCTTCGCCTGGCTGCGACTCGCGGTTTCGGAGAGAGGAGGCCGCGACCGCGAGCTCCCCTTCAATGCCAACTGTCATATTGAGAGCTCCTCCAGCCTCTGACAACCTGCCCCCTCGTTTTTTTTCCACGCTAAAGCGGACCCCCTTACCCTTAACCCTGAAGACGGGAGTCCAGAACTGGCTAACGACCCACGTATAAGTAAACCTTGTTAGCCTGTTCTGGATGCACTGTGCAGGGGAGTCTAGAACTGGCTAACAGCCTACCTAAATGTGCGGGTCGTTAGCCAGTTACAGAGAAACGCCTTTTTTTATGGAACGGGGGTGCTTGCGCTGCCATAAATGGAAAACGACCAAGGCTAGGCAGAAAAAAAGCACGCCGTTGTTTTTCCGGCTCAATCGAGGGATATGAGCAGAAGATTTACTGAGAAGGGCTATCCGAGATATACAGTTGAGTCTGCGTACAAACATGCCCTGACGAGTAGTAGGACCAAATTGGTTCAAACACGCAGTAAACCAGTGGAATGGACCCCTGATCTCACTAGAGTAATAGGTACTTTTGACTGCCAGAATGAAGCAATTGTAAGAATCCTCAGGAGACATTGGGGGGTTCTGGTGTCAGATCCGGATCTGAAGAACGTGGTGGGACCTAGGCCCTTGATCACCTATCGAAAAGGGCGTTCCCTAAGAGACAAGTTGGTGCACAGTTTTTTCAAAAGGGCTACCCCTAAGGGCACCTGGTTGGACAGGAAGATCTGTGGGACCTATAGATGTGGTGACTGTGTGAACTGCAAGTGGAAAAGACCGTGTAAATCAGTCCTGAGTTCATCCTCTGGAAAAAGGTTCTTTCAACGTGAATTTTCCAACTGTAAAAGTAGTGGGGTTATATATGTAGCCACGTGCTCTTGTCCTTTAGATTATGTGGGGAAAACTAAGAGAGGTCAGAAGAAGGGTAGGAGAACACATTGGAGATGTTAGGAATAAGAGATACCCCTTTAGTAGAGCACATGAATAGAGTTCATCACGGCAATCTGAATCAAATTTCGTTTTGTGTTTTGGAAGGGGAGGTGATTTTGATAGATTTTTGTTAGAAAGGGAATGCGAGTGGATATTCCGCATGAAATCTCAGGCTCCTTTTGGATTAAATGAACATATCTCATACGCCAGTTTTCTGTAACTCAACCATTATTAGTGGACAGCTGTCCTTATGGGGTATAGAACAGCCATTGCTTCTCTTTGAAGTCCTTTTATTTGGGACCTGTCATTGATTGCGATGACATATTATTAAGTATCAATAATTTGTCATATTAGAATTTGTCATATTACATTGTCAATTATTCTAGGACTAAATTTAATCTCAGGGCATTTTGTGCAATAATTGCCACTGTTACATATTTGAAATTAGCCATATTGCCTTTAAGTCTTTTATATATAAGACTTTGAAAATGATTGCACCACAAAGTGGCACTCTGATGGCACACATATGTATTATACGTGTGGGCAGATCGTTTTCATACTATTGTGCGCTCCATGGAGTGGAACGCACTTTTTGTATACTTTGCTTATGGGGATGTATTTGTGCATCCAGCGCTGCGCTCCATTGAGCGATACATAGTGACTGTTTATCAACGACGGTCCAGTGAGTGGCAGTCTGTTGTTGCCTCCCCTGGACTGTCTTTGGCAAGGTACTCCTCCTCTGCCTTCAGACGTCATATCCGGAAGTAGCCTGCTTCCAGTGTGGAACGCACGCTCACTACTCGAGGTCTCTGACGTCAGACCGGAAATGGATCTTGCGTTCCGTTGTGGAGCACATGCGCAGGATATGAGACATCTAGAGTGATACTTCTGGCGTGACTGTAGAGCGTGAATGCAATGGGGGCCATTTTTAAGTAGCCTAAGCTCTGCTCATCGCCTTCATTATATGTGGGCATGTTGTGCACGCATTATAGGGACATCTTGGATACCACTTTCTAAGTTATCACTCAGGAACCTGGAGGCGGGGTAAAGGAATGGCCGGAGCTTATATATTTCATTAAATGCCCTGGACATCATACATTATCATTTATCTGACCTCCTGATGAGCCATGTTGGCGAAACGCGTAGAGGCTAAATTCTACAACTAAATGATAAGTACCCTCAGTCTGAGGCTCCTTTTGTTGGCTATATGGGAGAGATATCAGGTCTATTAGGACCAATTTGGATATTTATGAAATGATGTCCCTATGATGTGTGCATTTTTGTTTTCTGTGTCGATTATCAAGCTATTAGACACATATTTCTAGGGTCATGCAATATTAGCCATTTAGGAGTTAAGGACACTGCTGGTGGTGTATCTATATAATATTGATGTGCTGTTATGCCGGGATCAGCCATAAATATCTCTTCAGACTTAGTTGAGGGGTCTAAGATTTATATGTAACAATATCAAGTATTTAATATCAACCCTATTTCCTTGAACCTGACATACAGGTGTACGCTGCCATTTTTCCCACCTTTGAGGGGTGTATCTTCATTTGTTGTCAGATATAAGGTTCACTTACTATAGGGACAATTGTAGGACACTAGGGTCAGCCTATGTTGAGTGGGGGCGCCAATCTCGTGTGGGCTATCTTAAGGTGCCAACCTCCACGACAAGGCAGGGAACAGAGTAGGGAATATCTATAGGGTATATATTCAGTGTGCACTTTTTAATATGTGTGATGGTTGTTTGTGTCCATTTTATATATACATTTAATAAAGGATATGTTTTAAACATTTTTTGGGGGTTCTATATACATGATTATGCTATAAATATCCTCCCCTAACAGATCAGTTTTAAATTTATGGTGTAAAAATATGGGGTAATAACTCCCTTATGGCAACTTAAAAATGTTTTGAGACTGAGGATAAATGTACTGCATTGTAATTAGTTGCATTAGATAAATGCCATTGTATGCCTTCAAAGGGCCCCGTGGTAAAACATATATACTGGATATTGTACAATGACCATTCAATCAAATGGAACACATATGAAGAGCTACAATTGATAACTTTTTTTTTATAGTAATTAACCTTTTTTATTAACCCCTTCATGACCCAGCCTATTTTGACCTAAATGACCTGGCCATTTTTTGCAATTCTGACCAGTGTCCCTTTATGAGGTAATAACTCAGGAACGCTTCAACGGATCCTAGCGATTCTGAGATTGTTTTTTCGTGACATATTGGGCTTCATGTTAGTGGTAAATTTAGGTCGATAATTTTTGCGTTTATTTGTGAAAAAAATGGAACTTTGGCCAAAATTTTGCAATTTTCAAATTTTGAATTTTTATTCTGTTAAACCAGAGAGTTATGTGACACAAAATAGTTAATAAATAACATTTCCCACATGTCTACTTTACATCAGCACAATTTTGGGAACAACATTTTTTTTTGTTAGGAAGTTATAAGGGTTAAAAGTTGACCAGCGATTTCTCATTTTTACAGCAAAATTTACAAAACCATTTTTTTTAGGGACCACCTCACATTTGAAGTCACTTTGAGGGGTCTATATGGCAGAAAATACCCAAAAGTGACACCATTATAAAAACTGCACCCCTCAAGCTACTCAAAACTACATTCAAGAAGATTATTAACCCTTCAGGTGCTTCACAGGAACTAAAGCAACGTGGAAGGAAAAAATGGACATTTTAATTTTTCCAACAAAATTTTTCTTTTAGCATCAATTTTTTCATTTTTGCATGGGCATCAGGATAAAATGGACCCTAAAATTTGTTGGGCAATTTCTCCTGAGTATACAGATACCTCATATGTGGTCATAAACCACTGTTTGGGCGCACGGCAGGGCTCAGAAGGGAAGGAGCGCCATTTGACTTTTTGAATGGAAAATATGCTGGAATATTTAGCGGTTGCCATGTCGCATTTGGCGAGTCCCTGTGTGCCTAAACATTGGAGCTCCCCCACAAGTGACCCCATTTTGGAAACTAGATGCCCTAAGGAACTTATCTAGATGCAGAGTGAGCACTTTGAACCCCAAGGTGCTTCACAAATTGATCCGTAAAAAAAAGAAAGTACTTTTTTTTTCACAAAAATTTTCTTTTAGCCTCAGTTTTTTCATTTTCACAAGGGCAACAGTATAAATTGGATCCTAAAATTTGTTGGGCAATTTCTCCTGAGTACACCGATACCTCATATGTGGTCATAAACCACTGTTTGGGCGCACGGCAGGGCTCAGAAGGGAAGGAGCGCCATTTGACTTTTTGAATGGAAAATATGCTGGAATATTTAGCGGATGCCATGTCGCATTTGGAGAGTCCCTGTGTGCCTAAACATTGGAGCTCCCCCACAAGTGACCCCATTTTGGAAACTAGACCCCCCAAGGAACTTATCTAGATACAGAGTGAGCACTTTAAACCCCCAGGTGCTTCACAAATTGATCCGTATAAAAAAGAAAGTACTTTTTTTTTTCACAAAAATTTTCTTTTAGCCTCAGTTTTTTCATTTTCACATGGGCAACAGTATAAATTGGATCCTAAAATTTGTTGGGCAATTTCTCCTGAGTACACAGATACCTCATATTGGTCATAAACCACTGTTTGGGCTCACGGCAGGGCTCAGAAGGGAAGGAGCGCCATTTGACTTTTTGAATGGAAAATTAGCTCCAGTCGTTAGCGGACACCATGTCATGTTTGGAGAGCCCCTGTATGCCTAAACTTTGGAGCTCCCCCACAAATGACCCCATTTTGGAAACTAGACCCCTAAGAAACTTATGCAGATGCACAGTGAGCACTTTGAACCCCCAGGTGCTTCACAAAACTTTATAACGCAGAGCCGTGAAAATAAAAAATCATTTTTTTTTCTCAAAAAATTATTATTTAGCCCCATATTTTTTATTTTCACAATGGTTACAGGAAAAATTGGACCCCAAAAGTTGTTGTCTAATTTGTCCTAAGTACGCTAGTACCTCACATGTGGGGGAGAACCACTGTTTGGGCACACGTCAGGGCTTGGAAGGGATGTAGTGACGCTTTGAAATGCCCACTTGATGGAATGGTCTGCGGGCGGGCAGAGCCCCTGATGTGCCTAAACAGTAGAAACCCCCCACAATTGACCACATTTTGTAAACTAGACCCCTCAAGGAACTTAAATAGATGTGTGGTGAGCACCTTGAACCCCCATGTGCTTCACAGAAGTTTGTAATGCAGAGCCGTGAAAATAAAAAATCATTTTTTTCCTCAAAAACTGATTTTTTTAACCCGCAATTTTTTATTTTCACAAGGGTAACAGGAGAAATTGGACCACAAAAGTTGTTGTACAGTTTGTCCTGAGTACACTGGTACCCCATATGTGGGGGGGAACCACTGTTTTGGCGCATGGGAGAGCACAGAAGGGAATGAGCGCCATTTTGGAATGCAGACTTGATGGAATGTTCTGTGGGCGTCATGTTGCCTTTGCAGAGCCCCTGATGTGCCTAAACAGTAGAAACCCCCCACAAGTGACCCCATTTTGGAAACTAGACCCCCCAAGGAGCTTATCTAGATGTGTAGTGAGCACTTTGAACCCCCAAGGGCTACAAAGAAGTTTATAACGCCGGGCCATGAAAATAAAAAAATCATATTTTTTCCACAAACATGATCTTTTAGTCCCCAATTTTTTTATTTTCCCAAGGGTAACAGGAGAAATTAGACCTCAAAAGTTGTTGTCCAATTTGTCCTGAGTACGCTGATATCCCATATGTGGGAGAAAACTACTGTATGGGCACACTTCGGGGCTCGGAAGGGAAGTAGTGACGTTTTGAATTGCCGACTTGATGGAATGGTCTGCGGGCGTCATGTTACGTTTGCAGAGTCCCTGATGTGTCTAAACAGTATAAACTCCCCACAAGTGACCCCATTTTAGAAACTAGACCCCGCAAGGAACTTATCTAGATGTGTGGTGAGCACTTTGAACCCCCAAGTTCTTCACAGAAGTTTATAACGCAGAGCCGTGAAAATAAAAAATCATTTTTTTTCCACAAAAATAACTTTTTTAGTCCCCAATTTTTTTTCCCAACAGTAACAGGAGAAATTAGACCCCCAAAGTTGTTGTGCAATTTTTCCCGAGTACGCTGATACCCCATATGTGGGGGTAAACCACTGTTTGGGCACACGTCGGGGCTTGGAATAAAGGGAGCACTGTTTGACTTTTTGAACGCAAAATTTGCAGGAATCAATGGTGGCGCCATGTCGCGTATGGAGATCCCTGATGTACCTAAATAGTGGAAACCCCTCAATTCTAACTCCAACCCTAACCCCAACACACCCCTAACCCCAACCCTAACCCCTACACACCCTAACCCTAATACAAACCCTAACCATAACCCTAACCCCAACACACCCCTAACCCTAATCCCAACTCTAACCATAAACCTAACCACAAGCCTAACCCTAATCCCAAAATAGTGAAAATAGAGAATACTTGGCACTCAACTTTGTGAAGTGGATTCCTGTTTATTGCAGTCACAGTACAAATGAAACGTTTCGGTCCAAGTGGACCTTCTTCAATCTGACAGCAAAAAGGCATATGACAACAAATTTGAAAATTGAAAAGAGTGGCAAACATCAAAATAAACATCAAAATAAAATAAAAATAAAAGTAATTATTTACAAAAATTTACAAGTATACAAATATATAGGAATATATATGGAAAGGAAGTACATTCTGTGACACTATACCAGTGTTCAAAATCTATTAGTGAGTGGATATTATAGAGGAGAATCTTCATAGTGGAATATCCATTTAGGTGATTAAGTGTGATAATAGAACGATAATCATTGGAAAAATTCCAATTACCTACCCGACTGCTTGTGAGGAAGCAATAGTATGAAAAAAAGAGGCAGTATGCCTAGAAAATAAACATGTTGAAGTTTAGCCTTGTGAAATCAAAAAAGGGAATTGTAATGAACGTATAATGAAATATGGTACAAGCAGGTACCTTCAGAGGTAAGTATCCTTCTATAGTACTGTGCGTAGTACTCTTATGGAGTAGTCCCTTGTTAGGATCTGAATTTATGAAGTTTGCAAAAAATGGAGGTATAAAGAGGATTAGTATTATTAAAACCCAATCTATAAGAAATATAGAGGTAATGGGTAAGGAAAAAAGGAAAAAACTCACTTGCTTATTATGTTTCCCAAATATGGAGGAAGAGGCCAAAGGGCTCTGTGTGTGACCTAAAACGGTATAGGAATATCCATATTTTCATATATTGTTAAATATGCAGAAAACCTATGATTCAATTTATAATGTCAGATATCATGGAGCTGTGGACTGGTCGTGTAGGGACTTGTATATTAGATGCCAGGGTATGATATGGTGGTATAAGAGCTCCCTGTGGAGTCTGAATTGGTGTACTCCTATATATGTACCCATTAATGGCAGTGTGCCTGTTAGATTGATAGAAAGCTACTGGAGTGAGGCACATATAATCAAGTCTTGCTAAGAGGTGGGGTGTGCTACTATCCATCGGTGGCAGTGTATCTGTTACACTAATATAACGCTACCAAGGGTGAGCAATCATAGTCAGATAATACATTGGTGGTACCACCAATGTATTATCTGACTATGATTGCTCACCCTTGGTAGCGTTATATTAGTGTAACAGATACACTGCCACCGATGGATAGTAGCACACCCCACCTCTTAGCAAGACTTGATTATATGTGCCTCACTCCAGTAGCTTTCTATCAATCTAACAGGCACACTGCCATTAATGGGTACATATATAGGAGTACACCAATTCAGACTCCACAGGGAGCTCTTATACCACCATATCATACCCTGGCATCTAATATACAAGTCCCTACACGACCAGTCCACAGCTCCATGATATCTGACATTATAAATTGAATCATAGGTTTTCTGCATATTTAACAATATATGAAAATATGGATATTCCTATACCGTTTTAGGTCACACACAGAGCCCTTTGGCCTCTTCCTCCATATTTGGGAAACATAATAAGCAAGTGAGTTTTTTCCTTTTTTCCTTACCCATTACCTCTATATTTCTTATAGATTGGGTTTAATAATACTAATCCTCTTTATACCTCCATTTTTTGCAAACTTCATAAATTCAGATCCTAACAAGGGACTACTCCATAAGAGTACTACGCACAGTACTATAGAAGGATACTTACCTCTGAAGGTACCTGCTTGTACCATATTTCATTATACGTTCATTACAATTCCCTTTTTTGATTTCACAAGGCTAAACTTCAACATGTTTATTTTCTAGGCATACTGCCTCTTTTTTTCATACTATTGCTTCCTCACAAGCAGTCGGGTAGGTAATTGGAATTTTTCCAATGATTATCGTTCTATTATCACACTTAATCACCTAAATGGATATTCCACTATGAAGATTCTCCTCTATAATATCCACTCACTAATAGATTTTGAACACTGGTATAGTGTCACAGAATGTACTTCCTTTCCATATATATTCCTATATATTTGTATACTTGTAAATTTTTGTAAATAATTACTTTTATTTTTATTTTATTTTGATGTTTATTTTGATGTTTGCCACTCTTTTCAATTTTCAAATTTGTTGTCATATGCCTTTTTGCTGTCAGATTGAAGAAGGTCCACTTGGACCGAAACGTTTCATTTGTACTGTGACTGCAATAAACAGGAATCCACTTCACAAAGTTGAGTGCCAAGTATTCTCTATTTTCACTATTTTGGTTGGGAAACCTACTTGTGCACCATCACGGTAGTGCTACGATATATTTTCACTATAACCCTAATCCCAACCCTAACCCCAAAACACCCCTAATGCTTATCCCAACCCTAACCCTAATCCCAACCTTAACCCTAATTCCAACCCTAACCCTAATTCCAACCCTAACCCTAGTTCTAACCCTTACCCTAGTTCTAACCCTTACCCTAGTTCTAACCCTAACCCTAGTTCTAACCCTAAGGCTGGGTTCATATTGCGTTTTACCAGCCCGTTCAACACGTAGCGTTGACGGGCTGGTAACGGTATAGCATAACGCGATCGCGTTATGCTATACCCGCTAGTGCAGAGGAATCAGCGATGATTCATCTGTGCTAGCGGTGATGGAGCCCAGACGCTGCAGCCTGCGTCCAAGGCTCCGTCACTGAATGACGACACGTCGCGAACGCATGCCGCTTCATGGCATGCGTTGCGATGCGCACACAAATGGGGTGAATGGCGTTTTTTTTTTATCATTTATTTGCATTGTACTGTACATGGTTTCTGGATCTGCTGTGGATCCGCAGCGCCAAATCCGCTGCGGATCCGCAGCAAAATCCGCTGCTGATCCGCAGCAAAATCCGCTGCGGATTAGCAGCGAAATCCGCTGCGGATCAGCAGCGAAATCAGCTGCGGATTAGCAGCGAAATCCGCTGCGGATCAGCAGCGAAATCAGCTGTGGATCAGCAGCGAAATCAGCTGCGGATCAGCAGCGAAATCCGCTGCTGATCCGCAGCTGATTTCGCTGCTGATCCGCAGCTGATTTCGCTGCTGATTTCGCTGCTGATCCACAGCGAAATCAGCTGCGGATCAGCAGCGAAATCAGCTGCGGATCAGCAGCGAAATCCGCTGCGGATCAGCAGCGAAATCAGCTGCGGATTAGCAGCGAAATCCGCTGCGGATCAGCAGCGAAATCAGCTGTGGATCAGCAGCGAAATCAGCTGCGGATCAGCAGCGAAATCCGCTGCTGATCCGCAGCTGATTTCGCTGCTGATCCGCAGCTGATTTCGCTGCTGATTTCGCTGCTGATCCACAGCGAAATCAGCTGAGGATCAGCAGCGAAATCAGCTGCGGATCAGCAGCGAAATCAGCTGCGGATCAGCAGCGAAATCCGCTGCGGATCAGCAGCGAAATCCGCTGCGGATCAGCAGCGAAATCTGCTGCGGATCAGCAGCGAAATCAGCTGCGGATCAGCAGAGAAATCAGCTGCGGATCAGCAGAGAAATCAGCTGCGGATCCGCAGCAAAATCCGCAACGTGTGCACAGGGCCTAATAGGGAAAAAAAAAATTCTTTATTATTTTTCCCTACCTATGACAGGGGGGGTTCACTTACTTTTTTTTATTTTGATCACTGTGACAGTTTATCACAGTGATCAAAATAAATTTTTTGACTAGGCAGGGCGCAGGGCATTTTCCAAGATGGCGGCGCCCATGAAAAATCCCGGGCAGCCGCCGGGAAGGATCCAGGGACATCGGTGGACCGGGAGAGGTGAGTATGGGGGTCGGAAGTGAGGGGGGGGGATCGGAAGGTGGGGGCAGCGGAGGCCAGGACGAGGGGAGCTTTTAGTGACGGCGGTGACCGACCGCTGCCATCTTTCAGTGGCGGCGGCCGATCGCCGCCGTGAATCCGTGTGGGGGTGTCATGGCTCGGTGTCCAGCCATGGCAGATGCTATTGCAGCATCGGCCATGGCTGGATTGTAATATTTCACCAATTATATTGGTGAAATATTACAGATTGCTCTGATTGGCTGTTTCACTTTTAACAGCCAATCAGAGCGATCGTGGCCACGGGGGGTTAAGCCAACCCCCCTGTGGTGAAGCACAAAGGGTCCTGTGCCGGCGGGTCGGGTGACCTTTCAGTGACCCCGGTCACCCGACCCGCAGGGACGCGATCCTTTCATGACGCCACATAGGCGTCATGGGTCAGATTGGCACTGATTTTCATGACGCCTACGTGGCGTCATGGGTCGGGAAGGGGTTAAACTATTTCAGTACAAAACGCATGATCTATAGTGATTATGCCCACATTTATAGAAACCATTTAAAGAGAGCAATGTTTTTGTACTTCAATTCTTCTCATTGACTTCATTTTTTTTTCTCCAAGTTAACTGATTAAAAGATTTTCAGCCAAATAAGCTTTTATATAGTCAGCAAGGTAGAAGTACAAGTTAAAATTTAACTTTTAATGATAATGTTTAAAAGAACCAACTGGTTCACACCATAGTAAAATTAGAACACTAAAAAAACATACAATCACTGCTCTCACCAAGGAGATGACAACTAGATAACCAAAGAATCTCTTTTCAGTGGGCAAACAAGTCCACGAAAAATTGCTGATTTAAATCTGGACAGTAACTTGTTGTTTGATTCAAGGAATGTCTGTATGTCCAAATCTGGGACTCCTCATAAATGTACTATGCACCAATCGTTATGAGGTCCTATAAGCACTAATGTCAAATAGCCAGCAAATAAGGATCAGTATTAAATATAAAATAGCCAACAAATAAGGATCAGTATTAAATCATAAGACATTTCAGGATTATTGGAACAGTCTCACCAAAATATCCTCTGATCCCAAATATCCAATCAGTGTCCATATGCGTTTCAATCCACTGGGGGAGGCTTTCAAATTCAATTCCATATCATCATAGCACCCGCCTGATGATATGGATATACATGACGGATGTCAGTACACTATAGCTAATATTAATTGGCATGGTCTCCCCTGATGATCGAGCCTGAGAAACGCGTTGGGAGCTTAATGTTTATATTACATCTCAGATGTCTGCGGTCTCCTCAGGGGTAATGTATGGAATTTGAAAGCCTCCCCCAGTGGATTGAAACGCATATGGACACTTATTGGATATTTGGGATCAGAGGATATTTTGGTGAGACTGTTCCAATAATCCTGAAATGTGTTATTATTTAATACTGATCCTTATTTGTTGGCTATTTTATATTTAATACTGATCCTTATTTGTTGGCTATTTTATATTTAATACTGATCCTTATTTGCTGGCCTTTTGACATTAGTGCTTATAGGACCTCATAACGATTGGTGCATAGTACATTTATGAGGAGTCCCAGATTTGGACATACAGACATTCCTTGAATCAAACAACAAGTTACTGTCCAGATTTAAATCAGCAATTTTTCGTGGACTTGTTTGCCCACTGAAAAGAGATTCTTTGGTTATCTAGTTGTCATCTCCTTGGTGAGAGCAGTGATTGTATGTTTTTATAGTGTTTTAATTTTACTATGATGTGAACCAGTTGGTTCTTTTAAACATTATCATTAAAAGTTAAATTTTAACTTGTACTTCTACCTTGCTGACTACATACACCCTTATGATTGGTAGATCCATACTTTATCCAAATAAGCTTTTACCTTGCTAGTGTTAAAAATATCTAAAAGATTACTATCCTGGGTAAGTATTGGCAAACAATTGCAAATTGTAATTTCATGGCATTGTGGACTGAATTTAGTAGAAAATGTATTACATTTTAGACAATTTTTCCATTTATTTATTTTTTAATACTCCATTTATTTTCGATAACCACTTGTATCTGCTCTATTCAATATCAAGTTTGAATAGCCTCTATCCTTAAATTTATGTACATTATTTGATTCTTCAATATGGGTTTTACCATGGTCAGAATTTGTCCTAATAAATTCTCACACTGGGATGTTTTTGATGGTATGTAAGGGATGGCAAGATTGTGCTGATAAAATAGATTTAGTTGTTGTAATGTTAAAAATATGGTAACTGTCTGTACATTACAGGCTAATACATAAAAATCAAATTGGTTGATTCAGTTCTGTAAATCTTAATATCCCTTACAGCTGAGAGTCATGTTTTGTCTCTGTTCCACCCTCCCAGATCGAGAGCAGATCAATTTTAAATTTTCCATTTAATTTGAGAAAAATGTGTTAAACTCATTGAGCAGATTTTACTTCTCAAACCGCCATAGCTAGATTTGCCAATTAAAAAGTTGTAATAAAAATGTAGGTGCTTACAATTTATTTCCTGATTTCAGAAGTGTATGAATTGAATTTTTTCAAAAAGTATGAGACCGTCAATGGCAACATTATGGGGAATTGACGGTTACAAGCTTACGATACAACTTATCCACTTTTACGCTGGTTGCCTACTGAATTTATCAAAAACCATAAGATATTTGGAATCTGATATAGTCCAGTAGGTTTTGTACCAAAGGCTGGAGATAATTGTCTACCCATGTACCCCGTTTTTCTCTAACAGATCAAGTTCCAGTTATGATGGGTTTAAGAGGTGATAAAATAGTTCCTTCTCCAATAGATTTTGAAATTTCTAAGTTCTGTGGGACGTGCCTGGATCTGATTAAAAATATAGATTTGAAAGAAAGCTGGTTAATGTTATATAAACTATTAGTGATTTGAAATTGCAAAGTTCTTAATTGGACAATACTGGCTAGATTCTCAAAAAAAATAATTGTTTCCAAATGGGATTTAGGTTCACATTCATTATTAACCGCTTCTGTGTTTTATGATTTCAGTTTGTTCAAAATGACACGAGTGTCAAATTCTGAGCCAGTATATAGACTCTAGGATGGTTTTAAATAGAGAAGAGTGAAAGATGCTGTATTAAGAGGCACTTGCCTCCTAAAGGATCAGGCAAGGCATAAAGTGATGTGAGCTTCCATATGCACCTTTCCACAAATTATACCCCTGTCCCAGTAAGGAACCCCACCGTTCATCATTCATTTGTAACTAACTTGGGTCACCTTACTCCTGTCCTTGCACTATCCCTGGCCACTTTGTAGGAGATGGGCAATTTGACTGTGAAAAAGCCAAGAGTCACAATTTTTGTATGCATTGTGCAAAGAAATGTTTTTTCCTGAAAACATTTTTTCAGAATTCTCTCATAAGAGCTGAAAATTGGGAATAACTGCTTATGTACAGCTGTGCATTGGTGCATGCACTTACTAGGCTCATCTACAGTATATAGACACACAATCGCTTTTGTAATAAATCTGAACACTAGTTATGTAAATACGGTATGTGCACACATCAAGTACAAGTAGGATTCACCTACTTGGTGTATATCATGGGTGGGGAACATCCAATTTTCAGGTCACTTACGGCCTGCAATGTCACTTCCTCCGTACAGAAGACAGATACCCGGGGGCACCGCGGTGCTTTTGGCAGCAACATTCAATTTCTACTGACGCTTTGAGCATATGCAGTGTTCACTACTTTCTGTATTTACTTTAGGGGTATTAATTTTCCTCAAAATGATTACTTTATTGGATATTTAGTTCCCTGTCATTATGTACACATGCAAGAGAAACAGTAAAAAGCTCTAGAAACTTTGGTTAATATATTGGCCCATTTCATTACACAATTATTATGAGTACAGTTTTATGACTTTAATGCTTGAAAGATACACCACACATAGAATCCATGTTATCATATTTTAATCTTTTTTATTGTAACACAAATCTAATCCATGTTATTGGCCATTAAGACAGCGCTTAAGAAAAATCTTTTTCGGATGAATGTTTGGAATTGTCCTAGAGTCATTTTCTCCCATGTCCGGCCTGTTGACTTCCTCCTCTGTGTCACTTTCACTGGTTAGATCTTCTGTAACTGTACGAATTTTATGAACAAATAAGTAACTTTTCAGATGAGGTGGCAATAGTCTTGGTCGAATCCCGAATGGACCCTGTCTTAGTAGATCAGTCAGGCAGATCCATTCCCCATCAGGAGCATACCCATGTACAGGACAAAACATATCCAGGAATGATTCTTCATTAAACAGTGTGGAACAGCATATTGAGAATAAACAGCACATCTGTATGAGGGACAGAAAGAAACAGTCAAGGTGTTATGTTTCGGTAGCTGATGAGAGCAAGCAAAAAGGCAATACACCAGAGCAGTTGGAATCTATGAGATTGCAGTACCCTGACTAACCACCACAACTAAGAGGCAGCCGTGGAGCGTTCCTACGTTGGTCCTAGACGCCTCGTCACAGCCTGAGAAACTAACTACACCTAAAGATAGAAATAGGAAAGCTATCTGCCCCGGAGCAGAACCCCAAAGATAATAGAAAGCCCCCAAACATGTAATGGCGGTTAGACAAGAGGAAATACAGACACAGAAAGAAAATAGTATGAGCAAACGCTGGAGCCCAAACTATCTAAATAGAAAAGGATAGGAAGGGTACTTACTGCAATCCCAGAAAACCCTGAAAAGCACCAACTCTACTAATTTCAAAATCACCTGAGATCACACGACCTCTACAACCTAAATTAGTTCTCTGGTGTAACAAAATCAAAACAGCAGCCACTGAAAAAACTGAAAAAAGCAAAAGAACAAAACTCAGTGGCTGAACTAAACTGAGAGGGCAGAAGCCCCGGAGGGGACCCTGAAGGCCCCCAAAGAAGTGCAGGACAAAATGCAAAAATATAGCAAAAACACAAAGAAGCAAAAGTCTTATCTGTAAGCAGGAGATGCAGACACGACACAGCAGGCCACAAGGGAAACTGGAATGAAGGATTCAGACCAGAACAATTGATCACCGGCAACCCTGATGGGAAAATGACTCCCTTATATAAGACCAGTCAGTAACACCTGATTCCCAGTCCTCACAATCTTCACTAGCACCGCTTGTAACCATCAGAGGGAGCCTCTGCTCAGAACTCATCTCAAACCCATTCACAACAGTACCCCCCCCTTGAGGAGGGGTCACCGAACCCTCATTTGAGCAACCAGGTCGGTCAGGATGAGTTCTATGATACGCACAAATAAGTCTCCTAGCATGGATGTCCGAAGCAAACACCCAAGAATTGTCCTCCTGACCATAACCTCTCCATTTAACCAAATACTGGAGTTTCCGTCTAGAAAAACGAGAATCCAATATTTTCTCAACCACATACTCCAGATTGCCCTCAACCAAAACAGGGTCAGGAGGCACAGCAGCAGGAACCACTGGCTCAACAAACCTCTTCAACAAGGACTTGTGGAACACGTTATGGATCTTAAATGTCCCTGGAAGAAGCAAACGAAAAGAAACAGGATTAATAATCTCCATGATCTTATAAGGTCCAATGAACCTAGGCTTAAATTTAGGAGATGCTACTCTCATAGGAATATTCTTTGAGGACAACCAGACCAAGTCCCCCACTTTAAACCGAGGACCATCAGTCCTATGCCGGTTAGCAAACCGCTGGGCCTTCTCCTGAGAGAGGGACAACCTCTCCACTACCTGGTCCCAAATCTGTTGCATACGCTCCACAACAGAGTCAACACCTGGACAGACAGAAGCCTCCGTCTGTCCTGAAGAAAATCGAGGGTGAAACCCAGAATTACAGAAAAACGGAGACATCAAAGTGGCAGAGCTAGCCCTATTATTAAGAGCAAACTCAGCCAAAGGCAAAAAAGAGACCCAGTCATCCTGATCAGCAGACACAAAGCATCTTAGATAAGTCTCCAATGTCTGGTTTGTTCTCTCAGTTTGACCATTGGTCTGAGGATGAAATGCCGAGGAGAAAGACAATTGAACACCCAGTTTAGAACAAAAAGTCCTCCAAAATCTGGAAACAAACTGGACTCCTCTGTCAGACACAATGTTCTCAGGAATGCCGTGTAAAACGAACCACGTGCTGAAGGAACAACGGCACCAATTCAGAGGAGGAAGGCAACTTAGGTAATGGCACAAGATGTATCATTTTGGAAAACCTATCACAAATTACCCAGATGGTGGTCATTCTCTGAGAAACAGGAAGATCGGAAATGAAATCCATAGAGATATGGGTCCATGGTCTCTTGGGCACAGGCAATGGCATCAACAAACCACTAGAGCGAGAGCAAGGCTTGGAGCGAGAGCAAGTCCCGCAGGACTGCACAAATTCCCTGACATCACGAGACAAGGTAGGCCACCAAAAGGACCGACTAACCAAGTCTCTGGTACCAAAAATTCCGGGATGCCCAGCCAATGCGGAACAATAAATCTCAGACATCACACTCTTTTTCCATTGGTCCGGGACAAACAATTTTCCAACAGGACAGCGCTCGGGCCTATCCTCCTGACACCCCTCCAGAGCAAGTCTCAAATTGGGCAAGATGGCGGAAAGAACTACACCCTCTTTCAAAATAACAGAAGGATCGGATAACTCAGGAGAGTCCGCAAGGAAACTCCTCGAGAGGGCATCCGCCTTAACATTCTTAGTGCCAGGAAGAAAGGAAACCACAAAATTAAAACGTGTGAAAAACAAGGCCCACCTGGCCTGTCTAGGATTGAGTCGCTTGGCAGATTCCAGATAGACCAGATTCTTATGGTCCGTAAGGACCACCACCTGATGTTTGGCTCCCTCCAGCCAATGTCTCCACTCTTCAAAAGCCCACTTCATGGCCAATAACTCCCGATTACCCACGTCATAATTACGTTCAGTAGGAGAAAATTTTCGAGAGAAAAAGGCACAAGGGTTACTTTTAGAGGTCTCTGGATCTTTTTGGGACAAAACGGCACCTGCCCCAATTTCAGAGGCATCAACCTCCACCTGAAATGGCAGAGAAACATCAAGCTGCCGTAGAACAGGAGCAGAAGTGAATCTCTGCTTAAGTTCCTGAAATGCAGAGACTGCCTCAGGAGGCCAATTCACCACATCAGAACCCTTTCTGGTCAAATCAGTTAATGGTTTAACAATAACCGAGAAATTACCAATAAATTTACGATAAAAATTGGCAAAACCCAAAAATCTCTGAAGAGCCTTTAATGAAGTAGGTTGGACCCAATCACAGATGGCCTGAACCTTGACCGGGTCCATTTCAATAACAGATGGGGACAAAATGAATCCCAGAAATGAGATCCTCTGTACGCCAAAAAGACACTTTGATCCCTTCACATACAGAGCATTCTCTCTCAAAATCTGGAATACAGTTCGAACATGTTTCACATGAGAGTCCCAGTCATTAGAAAAAATCAAGACATCATCCAAATAAACAATCAGAAATTTATCCACAAAATCCCTGAAAATGTCATTCATGAAGGACTGGAAGACGGAAGGAGCATTAGTGAGCCCAAAGGGCATCACTAGGTACTCAAAATGCCCTTCAGGGGTATTGAATGCCGTCTTCCATTCATCCCCGTGCTTAATGCGAATAAGGTTATACGCCCCCCTGAGGTCAAGCTTGGTAAACCAAGTAGCGTTTTTCACCCTGGAAAACAGGTCAGAAATCAAGGGTAACGGGTATTGATATTTCACAGTAATATTGTTCAAGAGACGATAATCAATACACGGCCTTAATGAACCATCTTTTTTGGCCACAAAGAAAAAACCTGCATCTAAGGGTGAAGAGGATGGTCTGATATGACCCTTCTCCAATGATTCCTTGATATAAGACCGCATAGCGTCATGTTCAGGTACAGACAAGTTAAAAAGGCGACCTTTAGGGAATTTACTACCCGGCACTAATTCAATAGCGCAGTCATAGCTCCTATGGGGAGGCAAGGATGCAGATTTACTTTCGCTAAACACATCAGAAAAATCAAACAAAAAGTCAGGAACATCCTGAGCCTGGGGGAAGGCAGAAAAAACAGGAGTGTTGGTATTAACACATTGGCAGCCCCAACTGGTTACAGACACAGATTTCCAATCCAAAACAGGATTATGAGACTGTAACCAAGGGAAACCCAGCACGATAATGTCATGCAGATTATATAGAACCAAAAATTTGCAGCAGTCCTGGTGATCAGGTTCAACCCTCATTATCACCTGAGTAGAAAACTGGGGTTTATTCTCAGCCAAAGGGGTAGAATCGATCCCCAGTAGGGGAATAGACTTCTGTAGGGGTATCAAGGGAAACCCACAACGTTTAGCAAAATCATAATCCATCAGGTTAATAGCTGCTCCAGAATCAACGAAAGCCTGAGCAGAAAATGAGGACAGAGAGCATATCAGAGTGACAGTTAATAAAAACTTAGTCTGAACACTACCCAAGACAACTGAGCGTGCAAAACATCTTCCCCGCTTAGGGCAGACTGAAATAGCATGAGAGGCATCACCACAGTAGAAACATAACCCATTGCGCTTTCGAAACTCATGACGCTGTGCCCCAGACACCACTCTATCACACTGCATGGGTTCAGAAGCTGGTTCACAAGGCAACACCATTCCACGCATACTTCTCCGCTCACGCAAACGTCTGTCAATTTGAATCGCTAATGACATAGAATCATTGAGACCAGAGGGGACAGGGAATCCCACCATAACATCCTTTATATTATCTGACAGACCCTTCAGGAAAAGGGCCGCCAAAGCGTCGTCATTCCATTTGGTCAGGACTGCCCACCTACGGAATCTCTGACAGTATAACTCAGCGTCCTCAAGCCCCTGACTTAATGCCAACAAAGTTTTTTCAGCCTGATCAGTGACATTAGGCTCATCGTACAATAACCCCTAAGCATGAAAAAACGCATCAACATCACTCAAAACAGGATCCCCAGGTGTCAGGGAAAAAGCCCAATCCTGAGGGTCGCCGCGCAGGAGAGAGATGACAATTTGAACCTGCTGCGCTGCGTTCCCTGAGGACTTAGATTTTAAGGCAAAAAACAATTTACAGTTATTTTTGAAATTCAGAAACTTAGCTCGATCCCCTAAAAACAAATCTGGCATGGGAATCCTAGGTTCCACAACAGGCAACCTAGCAAGATAGGTTGCAATACTCCGAACTTCAGTGGCAAGCTGATCCACACGGCCAGACAACTGTGCAAACTCCATTGAGAGGAAAAAAAAAAAAAATCCTCCTCAGCACCCAGAGATACAGAGGGAAAAAAAAAATGCAACAAACAGAAAAAAAAAATCTCTGACAACTCTGACAACTTTTTCTTTCACAATATTTTTCCCTTCTGTGAGTACAATATAATTTTCAGTTTAGGCCGGTGATACTGTTATGTTTCGGTAGCTGAGGAGAGCAGGCAAAAAGGCAATACACCAGAGCAGTTGGAATCTATGAGATTGCAGTACCCTGACTAACCACCACAACTAGAGGCAGCCGTGGAGCGTTCCTACGTTGGTCCTAGACGCCTCGTCACAGCCTGAGAAACTAACTACACCTAAAGATAGAAATAGGAAAGCTATCTGCCCCGGAGCAGAACCCCAAAGATAATAGAAAGCCCCCAAACATGTAATGGCGGTTAGACAAGAGGAAATACAGACACAGAAAGAAAATAGTATGAGCAAACGCTGGGGCCCAAACTATCTAAATAGAAAAGGATAGGAAGGGTACTTACTGCAATCCCAGAAAACCCTGAAAAGCACCAACTCTACTAATTTCAAAATCACCTGAGATCACACGACCTCTACCACCTAAATTAGTTCTCTGGTGTAACAAAATCAAAACAGCAGCCACTGAAAAAACTGAAAAAAGCAAAAGAACAAAACTCAGTGGCTGAACTAAACTGAGAGGGCAGAAGCCCCCGGAGGGGACCCTGAAGGCCCCCAAAGAAGTGCAGGACAAAATGCAAAAATATAGCAAAAACACAAAAGAAGCAAAAGTCTTATCTGTAAGCAGGAGATGCAGACACGACACAGCAGGCCACAAGGGAAACTGGAATGAAGGATTCAGACCAGAACAATTGATCACCGGCAACCCTGATGGGAAAATGACTCCCTTATATAAGACCAGTCAGTAACACCTGATTCCCAGTCCTCACAATCTTCACTAGCACTGCTTGTAACCACCAGAGGGAGCCTCTGCTCAGAACTCATCTCAAACCCATTCACAACACAAGGTCTGTAGAAAAGATTTATAAAAGCACCATAATGTCACCTTAGTAAACAAAATTGATTAGAATAGGCAATGGAGATCAAATATGTGGAGGCCCATCTAGTGTAAGAACTATCCTCCAAAAAGAAAATGACAATTTTAATGCAGTAGTATCTTGAACAACTATTGCCCAACATATAGGCCATAAAAATTGGGAAACTGCATCCTCTGAAATTGGCCTATTTCATACATGCTAATCAGTCATCTTTACTAATTCATGATACTGGCAAGTATAATATGCATATTAGAAATATTAAACATTTTAAGAAAATGTGCACAAATGGCAATAAAAATTCCTAAAACATCTTAAATATTGAATGATACTATAAATGAAAACTAAAAGCAAACATTACCTCTTCAGGGTTTGTCTGTGCCTGGGTATTCATGGTTATTCCTTGGCAAGTGCTTAGTGACCAGCAACCAACAAACAGCAGTAGGGTTGTGCAGCTACCAAGCCATCTTCTCCTTTTATACAAATCTTATGAGCTTTGCTCCTCCCATTATTCATTAGGGAAAGGCAAATGAACAGGAAACTCCTCCCCTTCTGAACACTACCTTATCTAACATAGCAAACCTAGATTGCACCCATGGTTTCTCAAAGAAAAGTGAATATAGTCATGTCAACCAATCTCACTAGGGATGAGCAAGTAGGATTTAAAGAGTAATTTCATCAATTTTTACTCAATAGCATACATAATGCAAGACTGTATAGCAGTAGGTGGTTCAAAGAAAGAAATTGGAATCAGGAAAGGAATGGCTTGTTTCAATCTGTCTAACCAATTGCACTGTGTTCTGGCTGTTCAATCAATGTCGGTTAGGAGCCATATGAGTCATTAATGATTGTTTTAACCAATGACCACATGTGAAGTGCAAAAAATGTATCAAGACTAATTGTATTTTATTAGTGATGGGTGAATTCACTTGTATTTTTTCCAAAACTGTGAGTCACAATATGTAATATAGAAAGGATCACCCCTCACTTTCTGGCCTTTCCAATGCTCACTGACAATCAACCTCTTCTTCTTTTTTTGCTATTCATATTTTGCCAGATCCACTGGAGTATTTTGAATGTTAAAAATGAAGAATTGATGTGAAGTTATTTGACCTCTGTTTTAGGGTACCAACAATGTGTTTTTTTTTTACTCCTCTAATTCAAGGCAAAGTTGTCAGCAGCTTTCCAATTGGTTGTGTTATCAATCTATTAGTATATAACTGAGAAATAATTTTATTCCGCTCAAGATGGTCAAAATCTTTATTTTACAATGACCTTTTAGTTAAATTTTTAAAACTTATGGGCCACTTTGATCTGATTTTTTTTAATTAGTCTGTGAAAATCATGAACTGCACATTGTTTGCTATTAACACTGTACTAAATAGCGGAAGCGTTGCCATTGATTTTTCCATACGTGAAAATTACAAATGAAATGCTGATCAGTGTCAGTTTTTACCATTAAAGAATCCTGAAAATTGGATCCAAACACTGATGACACTTTTAGGCCTCACTTGGCCTTTATTTGTACTTGTGAAAGATCAATGACTAAAGGGTATGCCACACTAAGCGAGATCGCTAGCATGATCGCTAACGAGATCGCACCTGCGTCACCATTATGACGCAGTAGCGATCTCGTTAGCGACTTAGCTGTGTGTGACATGTAGCAGCGATGTGGCCCCTGCTGAGATGTCGTTGATCGCTTATGAACGTTCTGAGCCGTTTTTTTGTCGTTGATGTCCTGCTGATGAGCCTGAATCGCTGAGTGTGACACCCTTTATGAACGACTTCACCAGCATCGTAGGTGGGACTAGGTTTTCCCAACGACGGCAGAGGTCGTTATACAGATCGCTGATGAGATGTGTTTGGAATCACAGATCGCTGATGAGATGTGTTTGGAATCACACAGCTAAGTCACTAACGAGATCGCTACTGCATCATAAATGGTGACGCAGGTGCGATCTCGTTAGCAATCTCGCTAGCGATCTCGCTTAGTGTGGCATACCCTTAAGTCTCTGCTCCACAGACCCTACTGAGAAACAAGGCAAATACAACAATCTAGGGTGAAGGTGTTGGCTGCTATTTTCATTTTATGCATAACCGGTGAACAGATTATTCTGTTACATTTCCTGTGACACTTCAGAAAGCGGCTCCGCTCTGTACTGTCTTATGTGGGGCTCATTAGCATGAATACACACATGTCTGCACTCCTATATGGCATTTAGAGAATGAGTCTCTTACATGTAATCTCCAAAAAATGTCATACATGGAAAATACCGCACTATGTATTGCCAGATAATAACAATACTCCTCTTCTATTACATCAGGCATCACAAAATAAAACTCTGGTACAATATGCTTTTTTGCATTGAGGGGTTTTATTTTAAAAATGATAGTCTTGGATATCACATTAATAGTGGAGGTCAACTATATAATAGGTGGATAAACCTCCAGTGATGATACATTGAGGCTTCACATCAACCATGCTTTATCCTCTAGCATGCCTCCCCATGATCTATACAGATCTGTATAGTGAAGATTTGCTTCACAAAAATTATAAATGAATAAACACCGCGCTAAACAAAAACACCTAATAAAAATGATGTGATTAAATAGAACAATAATGCAAAATGATAAACTCACTGTCGACTGCAATGTTCCTAGAAAAATTATTTGCAGGATTTCCACTCCAGGTATATGCTGAAATAATGAGACAGCCAGTGAGTTGTCGGTTTCTACTGGAGTTTAAAATATGCCTCATATAATTATACTCACTGGTGATTATGGATTAGGATGTACACCAATATTCCAAAGATCGAGGTGAAAAATATTTTATGCAGATTTAACTTGCACCAAAATAATCTAAGTAAGACAAAACAAAAGGGAGGCTAATAATTGAAGGACTCATAGGATTTCACTATAGATATGTATTGATATAGTAATAAGTACTTACAGAAAAAAGTAGGTTCATGAATATTGTATCCCCTTGAATTAAGAGTCACAAGATTCAGTGATAATTCAATGGTGGCACATTGGAAGAAATATATGTGCTGAAATAAATAAATTATGGACCCAAAACAGGTTCAAATCGTGTTCCTGCTCAAAGCCTTACTGTAAAAAATATTATAGATAGTTGTATATTAATGCAGAGAATCCACATAGAGATAGCAAATGGCCGCTATACTCACAATTAGTGTTGAGCATTCCGATACCGCAAGTATCGGGTATCGGCCGATATTCGCGTTATCGGAATTCCGATACTTAATTCCGATACTTTTTCAATATCGTATACCGGAATCGGAAGTTCCCATAATTCTTTGAGAGGCAATGTGATTTTAGTCAGCCAATGAGGAATCCTACGAAGTGTGGGCACATCCTGTAATGCTGCGGTCATCTTAACTAATGGCATGGCTGTGATTGGCTGCTGAAATGATGTCAGAATGCACTATAAAAGGCGCCGCCGCCATTTTAGCGTCACTGTGCTGTGAACTCAGTAAGGGACAGAACGCTACTCTGCTCACTCTGAGGGGCAGTTAGATATTGCGATTTTGTGTACTACTGTGCTTGAGGCAGGCTAGTTTACCAACCGCTGTGTAAAGCTTCATTTTGCCAGTGTTGTTTTAACAGCTCTGTGCAAGGTGTGTGTGTGACAGTGCAGGTGACGCTGCAGTTTGCTCTGCATCCACCGCTGTTTGTAGGCATCTGCACGTGTCACTGACTCTTTTTTTTTTTATTTTATTTAGTGGAATTGGTGCAGCTCCATTATATTAGAAAAAAATCAAATCTATTAGTGTGACGTGCTTCCATCCGTATACAATACATTGGTTGCAAACACTATAGAAGTACAGAAAGGAGCCTTTCACAGATAGTGAATAGTTGTGTTTCAGTGTTCACTGTAGTCTGTGAGCTTTTCATTTTGTGAGTGCAGATTACACTCCAGTTTGTTCTTCAACCACTGCCGGTTGTAGTCTGCTGAGCGTGTGTCACTGCCTCATCCTTCACATTTTTCTCTAATTGGTGCTGCTCCATTTTAGTGGAAAAAAATCTAATCTATTAGTGTGACGCGCTTCCATCCGTATACAATACTTTGGTTGCAAACACTATAGAAGTACACAAAGGAGCTTTTCACAGATAGTGAATAGTTGTGTTTCAGTGTTCACTGTAGTCTGTGAGCTTTTCATTTTGTGAGTGCAGATTACGCTCCAGTTTGTACTTCAACCACTGCCGGTTGTAGTCTGCTGAGCGTGTGTCACTGCCTCATCCTTCACATTTTTCTCTAATTGGTGCTGCTCCATTTTAGTGGAAAAAAATCTAATCTATTAGTGTGACGCGCTTCCATCCGTATACAATACATTGGTTGCAAACACTATAGAAGTACACAAAGGAGCTTTTCACAGATAGTGAATAGTTGTGTTTCAGTGTTCACTGTAGTCTGTGAGCTTTTCATTTTGTGAGTGCAGATTACGCTCCAGTTTGTACTTCAACCACTGCCGGTTGTAGTCTGCTGAGCGTGTGTCACTGCCTCATCCTTCACATTTTTCTCTAATTGGTGCTGCTCCATTTTAGTGGAAAAAAATCTAATCTATTAGTGTGACGCGCTTCCATCCGTATACAATACATTGGTTGCAAACACTATAGAAGTACACAAAGGAGCTTTTCACAGATAGTGAATAGTTGTGTTTCAGTGTTCACTGTAGTCTGTGAGCTTTTCATTTTGTGAGTGCAGATTACGCTCCAGTTTGTACTTCAACCACTGCCGGTTGTAGTCTGCTGAGCGTGTGTCACTGCCTCATCCTTCACATTTTTCTCTAATTGGTGCTGCTCCATTTTAGTGGAAAAAAATCTAATCTATTAGTGTGACGCGCTTCCATCCGTATACAATACATTGGTTGCAAACACTATAGAAGTACACAAAGGAGCTTTTCACAGATAGTGAATAGTTGTGTTTCAGTGTTCACTGTAGTCTGTGAGCTTTTCATTTTGTGAGTGCAGATTACGCTCCAGTTTGTACTTCAACCACTGCCGGTTGTAGTCTGCTGAGCGTGTGTCACTGCCTCATCCTTCACATTTTTCTCTAATTGGTGCTGCTCCATTTTAGTGGAAAAAAATCTAATCTATTAGTGTGACACGCTTCCATCCGTATACAATACATTGGTTGCAAACACTATAGAAGTACACAAAGGAGCTTTTCACAGATAGTGAATAGTTGTGTTTCAGTGTTCACTGTAGTCTGTGAGCTTTTCATTTTGTGAGTGCAGATTACGCTCCAGTTTGTACTTCAACCACTGCCGGTTGTAGTCTGCTGAGCGTGTGTCACTGCCTCATCCTTCACATTTTTCTCTAATTGGTGCTGCTCCATTTTAGTGGAAAAAAATCTAATCTATTAGTGTGACGCGCTTCCATCCATATACAATACATTGGTTGCAAACACTATAGAAGTACACAAAGGAGCTTTTCACAGATAGTGAATAGTTGTGTTTCAGTGTTCACTGTAGTCTGTGAGCTTTTCATTTTGTGAGTGCAGATTACGCTCCAGTTTGTACTTCAACCACTGCCGGTTGTAGTCTGCTGAGCGTGTGTCACTGCCTCATCCTTCACATTTTTCTCTAATTGGTGCTGCTCCATTTTAGTGGAAAAAAATCTAATCTATTAGTGTGACGCGCTTCCATCCGTATACAATACATTGGTTGCAAACACTATAGAAGTACACAAAGGAGCTTTTCACAGATAGTGAATAATTGTGTTTCAGTGTTCACTGCAGTCTGTGAGGTTTTCATTTTGTGAGTGCAGATTACGCTCCAGTTTGTACTTCAACCACTGCCGGTTGTAGTCTGCTGAGCGTGTGTCACTGCCTCATCCTTCACATTTTTCTCTAATTGGTGCTGCTCCATTTTAGTGGAAAAAAATCAAATCTATTAGTGTGACGCGCTTCCATCCGTATACAATACATTGGTTGCAAACACTATAGAAGTACACAAAGGGGCCTTTCACAGATACTGAACAGTTGTCTGCAGGGTTCACTGTGAGGAATAACCACACTTAGGCCTTAACTTTTCTGACTTTCTTTATCAATCTACCAAGATGAAGAAGTCAGTGAGTAAGGCACGTGGTCGAGGCCGTGGATTTGCAGCAGGGAGAGGACGTGGGGATTCTGTGGCTGCTGCCGCACCCAGTGACACAGCATCCACCAGTTTTCCCCGTGAGCGTTCCTTTATGCGCACTTTTGTAGGAGCTCAGCGTACCCCCCTGCTGCGTGAAGAACAAATTGAAGCCGTTGTTGGTTGGATGGCAGCCAATGCATCGACTTCAATAGCTTCCACCTCCTCTCAGGACCACAGCACTGTTGAACAACCATCAGTCTCTTCACCGCCTGCCAAATTGCCCAGGCAGTCAGAGAGCTCTGTACAGGAGCCAGCTGAGTCTCTGCTTCTGTTCTCAGAATCTGTTGGCTTGGAAACAGGGGCCCAGCCAAGCAGCATTCTGGAATGTGAAGAAGAGGCAGTATGCAGTGATGCGCAACAGCTGTGTCTCTCTGAATCTGAAGAGGCGGGTGAGCCAGTGCCGATGGTCAGCACACCGCAGAACGCATCTGATGATGATGAGACTCAGTTGCCAGTTTCTGTTGAGCATGGTGCTGGCCAGACCACCCAACAACAGCAGGTGTTGGAAGAGGGTAGTGGTGGAGATGATGAGGTCCAAGACCCAACATGGCGTGAGGAACAGGAAGGTGGTGGGAGCAGCTCTGAGGAAGAGATTGCACCAACGGTCCAAACAGTAGGGAGAGGTAGGCTGCAGACTCGCTTGCCTGTAGCCTCCAGTTTGGCACCCGTTCGGAGCAGTTCTCTTACAACAGCCAAACCGGGCGCCTCCAGGACTTGCTCTGCGTGGTCCTTTTTTGATACAGTTGCAGATGATATTTGCTATGTCAAATGCAAGCTGTGTAATCAAAAAATTAAAAGAGGTAAAAGTGTCAGTAACCTTAATACAACAAATATGTGGAAACATGTGCGGTCAAAGCACTTTGTTGAGTTACAAAGACACACTGGAGATGTAGGCCAACCTACAGCAGCACCTACATCTTCAGCTCCTGTTGGAGCCTCTTCCTCCAGTTCACACACAGCTGGTTCGGCTTCCTCAAAGGATCGCCATGGAAGAACCTCTGTCACTGTTGTCCAGAGACACAGTGTTATTCCACCCACAGCTGCAAGTTCCCTGTCAACCTCACACACCCAGGCCACAAAACAGCCATCGGTAGCACAGGCATGGGATAAAAGACGGCCATACTCGGCAAACCATCCACGAGCACAGGCTCTGAATGCTGGCATTGCAAAACTCCTGTCCCTTGAAATGCTGTCATTCAGGCTGGTGGAGACTGACAGTTTCCGTAACTTAATGGCATTGGCAGTCCCACAATACAATGTGCCCAGCCGATTTTATTTCAGCAGGCAAGCCGTCCCTGGTCTGCAAAAGCATGTTGAGGGAAAAATTAAACATGCGCTACTAAACGCCGTCAGTAGCAAGGTCCACCTGACCACCGATGCGTGGACCAGTACCATGGCCAGGGACGATACCTTTCACTCACTGCCCATTGGGTGAATGTTGTGGAGCGGGTACAGATCTTGCGAGTGGCGCTGTACGTGTTCTGCCAACTCCAAGGATTGCCGGAATCAAGTCTGTCCACATTGACTCCTCCTCCTACTCCAGTTCCTCAGAATCATCGCTGCAGGAGCCGTCACGGTCTACCTCCACATGGATCCGTGGACGCTTACCTGATGCGACCGATATGAGCACAGCCGTGGCCAAACGGCAACAGGCCGTTCTGAAATTAATTCCCATGGGGAATCGAAGCCACACAGCGCAGGAGGTCTGGAATGCCATCAAGCAGGAGAGCGACGTGTGGTTTTTGCCAGCGAATCTCCAGCCAGGCTTGGTAGTGTGTGACAATGGCCGAAATCTGGTGGCAGCTCTGGGCCTTGGCAACCTCACTCACATACCATGTCTGGCACATGTGCTCAACTTGGTCGTGCAGAGTTTTTTGAGGGACTATCCGGATCTTGATGCACTGCTGCACAAGGTCCGCCTAGAGTGCGCTCACTTGCGACGTTCCAGCATGGCCAGATCGCGCATTGCAGCTCTGCAACGCAGATTGCGCCTTCCTGAACATCGCATCATATGTGACGTATCCACCAGGTGGAATTCCACGTTACATATGTTGGAGCGGTTGTGTGAGCAGCAGCCAGCAGTTATGGAGTATCAGCTGCATCAGGCGCAATCAACACGCAATTTGCGCCGTCCACACTTCACCATTAATGAGTGGGCCATTATGAAGGACATGTGCCACGTTTTGCGTGCGTTTGATGAGTCAACGCGGATGGCGAGTGCAGATGATGCACTAGTCAGCCTGACTGTCCCCTTATCTGCCTGCTTCAAAAAACACTGCAAGCAATAAGGGATGAGGTTTTGGAAGAGGTGGAGGATGAGGAGTCACAAATTCCATCACCTTCTGGAAAGTCAGCGCAACGTGGTTCCTCACAAAGGGCTGGGCAGGGCTCACTTTGTGAGGAGGATGAGGAGGAGGAGTCAATGGAGGAGGAAGACATCGCTCCAGAGGGAGGTACACAACGCTCTAGTCAGTATGTAGAGCGAGGGTGGGGTGATGCAGAGCAGGCAGAGATAACGCCTCTTGCAGAGGACAGCGTTTCTTTGCCAGTTGGGAGTCTGCAGCACATGGTTGATTTCATGCTGCAGTGCCTAAGAAACGACCGCCGCATCGCCCACATTCTCACGACGTCTGATTATTGGGTGTACACCCTCCTAGACCCTCGCTACCGGGACAACGTCAAAAGCCTCATCACACCGTTGAACCGGGAGCGTAAAATGCGGGAGTACCAAGACACACTGGTGCAATCCTAATGTTCTACCTTACTGCCGAGAGCACTGCTGCTGCTACTGCTTTACAAAGCAGCTCTGTGCGTCGAGGCAGTGTAGAGAGCTCTGCAACAAGAGGGAGCACACGCAGTGCCTCTGCACAGGGAAAGACCAGTATGTTAAAAATGTGGCAAAGTTTTGTGGCAGCGCCACAAATGTCTACACCATCCGAGAGGGCTCCAGTCAGCGGGAGGCAACGTATCCGTCAGATGGTGACAGACTACTTGGCTTTGCCTCTCAGTGTACTCCCAGATGGCTCTTCCCCATTCAAGTTTTGGGTCTCTAAGCTGGATACATGGCCAGAGCTTAGCCAGTATGCATTGGAGGTGCTGGCTTGCCCTGCTGCCAGTGTATTATCGGAGCGCGTCTTTAGTGCTGCAGGTGGTGTACTAACAGACCGTCGCATGCGACTATCCTCCGATAATGTAGACCGGCTTACTTTTCTGAAAATGAACAAGGCATGGATCTCGCCAGAATTTGTCTGTCCGTTTTCAGATTAAATAACTGGTTCGCAACGTTATCCATGTCTCCTGTTATGTTCATCTTTCTACCACCTGAACTCTACTCCCTGGGCTCCAACACTGCCAGTTGCTGCTCAGAAGTGTCGTGTCCACAGAACAAAACACAAGCTCTACTGTTAGTGGGGTTCAGTAACGCCAGCTGTTCCCTGCTGTGTCAACGGCAAGAAGTCTCCTGTTCCGACACATGGACAGAAAAACACATGACCAACATGCTCCAAATAGGGAAGAGCCGTCACCCTGCTTGTTATGCTGAAAACATGAAATTGTGAAGTTTTGCAGGCCTAGAATGATAAATTTTTATGACAAATATGGACAAATAATAATTTGTCATCACAGCGCATATCTGCACATGTCTATTAGAAATGGTAACAAAAAATAAAACATAGTCTACTCTTCACATTTTGAAATTAATGCATAAAAGTACATTTCAGACTTATGAATTAATGCTTTTTAAGGAACTTTATCTGTACCTGTAAGATAATGCAGTCAATGGATGTACGAATCATTAAATCTCATCATCATCATCACGAGTTTTATTTATGACAGACATTATAAAATACACATACTGATGCCAACTGTAACTTCAAACACCATATATGAAATGGCCAGCATGTAAACATGGTAATAATGTCCAATAATAAATTATTACATCTAGAAAGTGCATCATGCATACTGACAATAGGTAGTTATACCTGCAAGTGCTGTTGAAACAACCACAAGAGATATAAATTAATACTGGTATATAGGTATCACAGTGCATAGTTACTCATGGACAATGTTGATGTAATACTGTATCTCAATTAAGTCAGCGTCAACCATTAGGCTTGTTAGTCTTGTACATTGTTAAAGAGGGAACGTAATTTTTTTGTTTGTCATAGGTGGAGTATTACACATTAAATTATTACTGCTGTATTTTTTTTGCCGTCCCTAGTGCGCAATAACGCAGCCTAACCTCACATTTGATAGTCAGCTAATTGCCACACGCTACCCTACCCTACGCGTGACAGTAGGAAGGTAGTGTTGACGGATAAAGCTTTGCGCAACCAGACATTCTTTTACCCTCTTCAACACTCTACAAGCAAAAAATGCATGATTTCAGCCGCAGACTTTATTGACGTACAGTATAACATCGGCATTACCCATCAGAGGCTGTCCACTGTCTGATACAGACATAGAATATACCTTTGCTATCCGTAGCCTTTGTTTCACCTACACTTGCAGGCACACACTTAAATTGTGACAAACAATGCCTAATGTTTTTTTAAATGGTTATTTTTTATTGTACATTATTGTGTCATCAATCACATTGATGAGTCCATGCTGGACATGTCATACATGCTATAGAAAGTTACGATTTTATGAACTTAAATAATTGAAATGTCTGTGACTGTCACATAAAATTTGCGATGATTATGATGAGTGACTATTACAAAATCCATTGTCTTCACTATGTTATGGTTTAACATAGCGTTCCTTAAGCATTATTCATAAAAAAAAATGTACTTTTATTCTTAAATTTACAACACTATATTTTGTTACCAATTTTTTGGGTGTTGTGTTGTTCCATTTATTTTTGGCATGTGCATATATGCGTTTATATTTGTATTTTCTTTATTTTTCCTTCTTGAAATTAGAAAACATGTGTATCTTTGTACCGTGTTAGCCAGTAGATAGAAAAATATTTAGACTTCAGAGTCAGCAGTGGTTGATACCTTTTAATGGATAACTGAAAAGATGGAAACAAATTGCAAGCTTTCAAGGCTACTCACGTCTCTTCATCAGGGAAAGACTAACTAAAAAAATTAAGCATCACATATTTCTATACACAACAGGACACAGGAATAGTGCAATAGGTAAGACAAGTAAGTGACGTGTATCAGAACTGTCATTATCTCACAGGGATGAACATAAATATTGGAACAGTTCCTAGATAAGGATAGAAAGTTTGATTGCCCTCTCATTGGCGTATTTTTTTGGGTTTTCATGACCCTGGAAGGGCATAGACGCAGATTCCTTAATTGATATAGAATGACATAAATCCATGTGATCTATTCATTCCATCACTAACAGTGTCAAAGGTCATGATGAGCTTATATTCTGAAACCTTTGTACGTTTCTCATATTTGAAGTTATATTTTAATACCAGTAATTCCATATCCATGATGCTATGACCGGGCAAACAAAAGTCTTTTGCCACAGGTAAATTCATTAATTTATCTGTGATTGTGTGGCGCTGATAATTCATCCTTGTTCTCCTTTTTGTTGCCGGTCTCCCCTCACTTGTCCCTCCCTCACTTGTCTTAGCTATTCCTGTGTCCTGTTGTGTGTAGAAATATGTGATTGTTCATTTTTGGCTTTACTCTTAGCTGATGAAGACACCTGAGTAGTCTCGAAAGCTTTGAATTTGTTACCATATTTTCAGTTAGCCATTAAACGTTATCAACCACAGAGGACTGTCAAGTATAAATATTTTTCTATTCTTGTAATTGAAATTTATCATTTTATTGTTGTAGTAAAAGTTCATTTATTCTTGTTTGAAGTACATACATTTGCAATGGCCACGTAACAAGGCAATAACTCAATATTTTGTGCCTACACCCTCCTTGACCCTGGGCTTCAACAGCGCCAGTTGCTGCTCAGAAGTGTTAGATGCACAGATGAAAACAATCGCTGATGTGTTTGTGGGGTTCAGTAACGCCTGCTGTTCCCTGCTGTGTTTCTGGCAAAAATTACTGCTGCTAACTACAACTTCAACTTCAAACGTCTCATACTAGGCCTCTGCCTACACCCTCCTTGACCCTGGGCTTCAACAGCGCTAGTTGCTGCTCAGAAGTGTTAGATGCACAGATGAAAACAATCGCTGATGTGTTTGTGGGGTTCAGTAACGCCTGCTGTTCCCCTGCTGTGTGTCCGGCAAAAATTACTGCTAGCTACCTAATCATGGTGAAAAAAACATGACATCTCAAAGTGTGTAGTGCTACACATAGATATGAGGCTACACCATGATTTCTAAGCTGTAAACATTTGAAACGTCAACTTTCAAACCATAAAATGATTTGTCTTTGTCACAAATCTGTAACAAAATAATTGTGACATATTATTACAGATATGCAATTGTTGAAAACAAATGCAAACACAAAAGCCTACTTATGCTATAGGATACTGATGGTCAACCTTGTCACTCCATAGCTTAGACAAATCCAACTCACATCATGATGACTCAAATACTGCAATGTTGGAAGTGCATAATGTGGGTTGAACTTTGACAACTGCTGCAGTGCGAAGGTTATACTTCAGTGTTCTTGCCTTTGAAATAAAAGCATACAAGTAAATATAATATCCAATGTTGATTAAGGACGTGATGTACACCTGTAATATTGTGCAAACAATGCATGTAGGAATAGTCCTCTTCAACATTACTTATATTTGTGTAATTTTAAAAAATACATATTTGATTAGAAAGTTAACAGCCCATATCATAAAGGTCCTTCATGTAAACATGATAATCGCTAACAAAAATCATGCATTACCTTGGTAAAGTCAATAGTGCATAGTCACAATAGCAAAATATATACCTGTAAGTGGTGCTGAAAGAACGACAACTGATAGAATAGGTGAATGATATCTATTTATCAGACTGAATAGCGACACCTGTACAATGTCGATATAATACTGTACCTTAACAAAACAGCTGTGTCACACCTCACACGCATTTTTCTTGTATCTTGTTATGTAATAGGGCACATGCGTGTATGTTTCATCATAGGTGCATGTTTACTGAGTAAAGCAGTCATGACAACGCCTTTGTGTTGTCGGTACGCTTGCGATGATGAACGATGCGCACCGTGAATGTTAGTCTGCGTCATAAGACGCACAGACGCTCCAATACCCAACGCGTCACACCAGGAAGCCAGTCTGTGCGTCCAAACAAAGGCGCAAGCATACATGCACGTACCCTTTTATAAAGCTATATAAAAAAAAGGATGTAGTAGTAACGCACACTTTATTGAGGTACAGTATTACATCGCCATTCACCATCTGTGGCTATGCAGTGTCATCTATATATACCTTATCTATCCGTTGTCATGCTTGCAAGTCCACAGTCAGGCATAAATAGCTGTTTTCACTATGCACTTTTTAAAGGTTTTTTTTGTTAATATAAATGATTGCCACATATTATCAGTATTACATGATGGAATTTTAGATATTTTTAAAAACTTTTTAGTGATATTATTCAGCAAATGAAAATGGTGTACATACTGTTACTTATCCATCATTTATGGATTCTGATATGTACTTGTATGCTTTTATTTAAAACCGTATAGCAGATTATTTAACCGATTTTTATTGTGGTTTGCATTGCTTTTCAACATGTTAATGTATGCGTTTATGTTTGTCAATTATTAATTTACATATATTTTTTAAAGTAAAATCATCATCTTATGGTACTAAAGGTTATATTTCTCTTGTTTGGAGTATAGACATTTTTAATTGACACGTAACAAGGAAAATACTTGATCTAGTATTTAAACATCCTCCTTGACCCTGGGCTCCAACACCGCCAGTTGTTGCTTGGAAGTGCTGTTAGCACAGTCTACACTTGCTCCCGTGTTACTGGGGTTCAGTAATGTCAGCTGTTCCCCTGCTGTGTGTACGGCAAAAAGTCCTGCTGCCTCCACCATGTTCTCTTCTCATCCCTGGGTTACAACACCGCCAGTTGTTTCTCGGAAGTGCTGTTAGCAGAGTCTACACTTGCTCCCGTGTTACTGGGGTTCAGTAATTTTCAGCTGTTCCCTGCTGTGTGTACGGCAAAAAGTCCTGCTGCCTCCACCATGTTCTCTTCTCATCCCTGGGTTACAACACCGCCAGTTGTTTCTCGGAAGTGCTGTTAGCACAGTCTACACTTGCTCCCGTGTTACTGGGGTTCAGTAATGTCAGCTGTTCCCCTGCTGTGTGTACGGCAAAAAGTCCTGCTGCCTCCACCATGTTCTCTTCTCATCCCTGGGTTACAACACCGCCAGTTGTTTCTCGGAAGTGCTGTTAGCCAGTCTACACTTGCTCCGTGTTACTGGGGTTCAGTAATGTCAGCTGTTCCCCTGCTGTGTGTACGGCAAAAATCCTGCTGCCTCCACCATGTTCTTTCTCATCCCTGGGTTACAACACCGCCAGTTGTTTCTCGGAAGTGCTGTTAGCACAGTCTACACTTGCTCCTGTGTTACTGGGGTTCAGTAATGTCAGCTGTTCCCTGCTGTGTGTACGGCAAAAAGTCCTGCTGCCTCCACCATGTTCTCTTCTCATCCCTGGGTTACAACACCGCCAGTTGTTTCTCGGAAGTGCTGTTAGCACAGTCTACACTTGCTCCTGTGTTACTGGGGTTCAGTAATGTCAGCTGTTCCCCTGCTGTGTGAACGGCAAACAATCCTGCTGCCTCCACCATGTTCTCTTCTCATCCCTGTTCTCTTCTCATCCCTGGGTTACAACACCGCCAGTTGTTTCTCGGAAGTGCTGTTAGCACAGTCTACACTTGCTCCTGTGTTACTGGGGTTCAGTAATGTCAGCTGTTCCCCTGCTGTGTGAACGGCAAACAGTCCTGCTGCCTCCACCATGTTCTCTTCTCATCCCTGGGTTACAACACCGCCAGTTGTTTCTCGGAAGTGCTGTTAGCACAGTCTACACTTGCTCCTGTGTTACTGGGGTTCAGTAATGTCAGCTGTTCCCCTGCTGTGTGTACAGCAAAAAGTCCTGCTGCCTCCACCATGTTCTCTTCTCATCCTGGGTTACAACACCGCCAGTTGTTTCTCGGAAGTGCTGTTAGCACAGTCTACACTTGCTCCTGTGTTACTGGGGTTCAGTAATGTCAGCTGTTCCCCTGCTGTGTGAACGGCAAACAATCCTGCTGCCTCCACCATGTTCTCTTCTCATCCTGTTCTCTTCTCATCCCTGGGTTACAACACCGCCAGTTGTTTCTCCGGAAGTGCTGTTAGCACAGTCTACACTTGCTCCTGTGTTACTGGGGTTCAGTTAATGTCAGCTGTTCCCCTGCTGTGTGAACGGCAAACAGTCCTGCTGCCTCAACTTTAATTTCCATGGGTACCTTCTGCTACCCATTCCGGGTTCCAGTACCGTCAGCTGGTTTCTCCGCAGTGCCTTTGGCCTAGGTGCCTCCATCTCGGTATCCGAGTTCCAGCAACGTCTGCTGGTCCTTGGTAGTGCTTTGGAGCACAGGTACCTCCTGCTTAGTAACCCTGTCCCCAGTAACGTCAGCTGGTCCTCGGTTGTGCCATTGGCTCTTTTCCTTCTGCTGACCTCCGGGTTCCAGCACAGTCAGCTGGTCCTCGTTACTTTTCATTGGCTCTTGTACCTTCTGCTACCCATCCGGGTTCCAGTACCGTCAGCTGGTTCTCCGCAGTGCCTTTGGCCTAGGTGCCTCCATGTCGGTATCCGAGTTCCAGCAACGTCTGCTGGTCCTTGGTAGTGCTTTGGAGCACAGGTACCTCCTGCTTAGTAACCCTGTCTCAGTAACGTCAGCTGGTCCTCGGTTGTGCCATTGGCTCTTTTCCTTCTGCTGACCCTCCGGGTTCCAGCACAGTCAGCTGGTCCTCGTTACTTCCATTGGCTTTTGTAACATCACCAACAGGACAAAAGAAGGTTAAGACAAACTACAAGATACAGAACAAGAGCCAGAAGAACAATAAGCAGAAGATCAAAAAGCAGAAGAACATTAAGTATAAGACCAAAATGAAGAGCAAAATATATGCTCTAAATTCTAAGCAGAAGAAGACTAAGCAGTGTATGGGGGTGAGTCCGTTCCTCTCGTGGTGCCCCTGGAAAATGCCTGTGCTGCTGCAGGCTAAACTGAACGCGGACAAATACTGTTGTAATTAAAATCTTTCGTGACAGCAAGAACGGAAGGATGAAAATTCAGAGTTTTACAGATTACAAGTACAGGAATGTCTGTCACAAATAAGAATATGATGAAAAAGGATGAATAGGAAGAAGATGAAGAAGTAGAATATGAAGAATAATAACTGTTTAATAAGAACAATATAAGTAATGTTAACAAAAAGATGAATAGCAAGAAGTTTTAGAAGATTAAGAAGGTGAAGATGAGAATAATTTGATGAGAAAGATGATGCTGCTGAAAATTATGAAGGAGAAAGTGTGTGAAAAGTTAAAAAGGTGAAGACCATGGAAGTTGTGAAACAGACATATTTGACAAAATAGAAAAAGGTTAACAACATTGTCAATTGTTCGTCAATCCGAACGTATTTCCTAAAAAAAAAAATTTATGCTATTCCATTGGATTGGGTCAAACATCTATGCCTTTAATGTCTCCTCAACCTCCCACAATACATTCTGCATTACTCTTTCTTGTTTTCCTTCATGTACAATTATACCAACAAGGCAAGAATGGGTTTTTTTTAATTTCGATATTTTGTTCCCATAGACTTACATGGGACTTCCGGTATCGGTATCGGGTATCGCCGATATTTTAGTGATATCGGCGATACCATTCCGATTCCCATACTTTAGGATATCGGAAAGTATCGCTCAACTCTACTCACAATATGTGTTGAAGATCTAAGTGGCTGCAGGAGAG
>JARQOD010002050.1:0-84838 GCA_033576555.1 Oophaga sylvatica
CACCCTTGGGGGTGAAGGGGTTAAAGAGATATCAAAGCGGTGAAAAAAGTACTAGCGGCGCGCGGCTAACCGATGTCCTCCTTTCAGCTGCAGCAGCCAAAACCCAGTGTTCTTGGAGCTCGCGGAGACTCTTCACTTATCCCAGAATGAACTGGGAATATGCAAATGATCTCCTCAGGACTCCTCCCCTGGTTTACTGATGTCCTCCTTTCAGCTGCAACAGCCAAAACCCAGTGTTCTTGGAGCTCGCGGAGACTCTTCACTTATCCCAGAATGAACTGGGAATATGCAAATGATCTCCTCAGGACTCCTCCCCTGCTATACAGGGGCTGGTGATATAAACAGGTGTTGGGCTGGTGATGTATGTACAGGGGCTGTTGATATATACAGGTGCTGGGCTGGAGGCTGGGCTGGTGATGTATATACAGGTGCTGGGGCTGGTGATGTATACAGGTGCTGGGCTGGAGGCTGGGCTGGTGATGTATATACAGGGGCTGGTGATATATACAGGTGCTGGGCTGGTGATATATACAGATGCTGGGCTGGTGATATATACAGATGCTGGGCTGGAGGCTGGGCTGGTGAAGTATATACAGGGGCTGGTGATGTATACAGGTGCTGGGCTGGAGGCTGGACTGGTGATATATACAGGTGCTGGTGATATATACAGGTGCTGGGCTGGAGGCTGGGCTGGTGATGTATATACAGGGGCTGGTGATATATACAGGTGCTGGGCTGGAGGCTGGGCTGGTGATGTTTATACAGGGGCTGGTGATATATACAGAGGCTGGGCTGGTGATGTATATACTGGTGCTGGGGCTGGTGATTATGGGAGTGATAGGGAGGGCAACGATGTGAGTGATGGAAAAGGCAATGATGGGGATGATGGGAGTGATGGAGAAGGGGATGATGGGAGTGATGGTGAAGGCAATGATGGGAGGCAGCACACCATTTGTATTGAAAAAAAAAGCTATTTAATAAGCCCAAAAGGCGACATTTTGGTCCAAACAACAGAAACATTTCTCAAGGCTTGAGAAAAGTTCCTGTTATTTGGACCGAAATGTCGCTTTTTGGCCTTATTAAATAGCTTTTTTTTCCACTACAAATGGTGTGCTTCTTCAATTTGTCTGGATTTCTATCTATCTATCTATCTATCTATCTATCTATCTATCTATCTATCTATCTATCTATCTAATATTCTTCATTTTTTTCCCTCAAGATCAATCCAATTGCTGTGTCTGGATTGGGCAGTGTGAGTGGCTCAGTGCCAGCGTGTGATAAGCACGCATGAGCTTGAAGTCCCCATGCTGAACAGGAGAAGACTGCAAAGATAAGCTTAAAATCAATGAATTGTTTACATAATAGGATTGATCATGGTGGTATTTCCCCTTATATGTGATATTATTAGTCTTGGTATTGTGTTGTGTATGGCGGTCATTTTTTCATTTTCGTTTCATTTCATTCACCTTTTTCGTTCTAAAATGTTACAACCTGAACGACCATGGCTTGCCCCCCCTAGTTTTGATCCTGGGTACGCCCTTGGGGGCAGGCAACGCTCATGGCACTGAGTGCCGGGTGTCAGCTGTCAGAATCAACTGACATCCAGCGGCAATCACCTGGACGTAATCAGTGTGACCAAAGTCGGGAAGCACTTCCTAACCAGGACATACTGAGTACGCCCAAGGTAGAGAAGGAGTTGTGCAAATCAAAAATTCTGTGCTTAAGGGAATCTGTCAGGTGACTGTTGCTTACCATACTAATTTAATTCTGAAATAGGACTTGGCCAGCCCTTTCAGGACATAAACTTCACTTTTATTGCTGTACATTGCCCAGTTGACAATGTTGCTGTAAGCCCCGGAAAATTTACAGACGTTAGCTGGCTAGTCAAGTGTATGTAGAGTGGCTTGCGAACAAATTCATCCCTTTGCTTTTTACCTATTTTGTTACAATACACACCTTTTCTAAAAGGCCACAGAGGCTGCAATACCATACAACAGAGGAACCACTAGCCAAACAACACCATGAAGACCAAGGAGATCTCCAAACAAGTAAGTGACACAGTTGAAAAGTACAAGTCAGGATTGGGTCATAAAAAAAGTATCCCAATCTCTGATGATCCCCTGAGCATCATCAAATCAATTATTATCTAATGGAATGAACACGGTACCACAAAAAACTTGCCAAGAGAGGGTTGCTCACCAAAATTTTCAGCCTGGGCAATAATCAGAGAGGCAGCACAGAGATCAAAGTTAACACTGAAGGAGCTGTAGAGTTCCCAAGCAGAACTAGAATGTCATATTGTTTGGTGCTAGGACCCCAGTTGCAAATTTCCAGTCTCAGTAGTTATCAGAAGAAACTGACTGTGCTGTTCAATATGTTATTCAGATTAGTAAAAATCTTGCTAACACCTATGCTCTAGTTTCTTTTTATTTTCCAGATTCAGCAGAAACCGATATTTGTTACTTTGAAGTCTGATGATTTTGTGGTTGTGAAAAGGCATGTCAGAAAACACAGACTAGAACCCTTGTATGACGGTCCCTATTAAGTTCTCCTCATTACTTCTATGTCAGTGAAACTGGAAGGAAGACCGACTTGGATCCACGTATTGCACTGCAAGCTGGTTAAACAAGCCAATAGCAAATAAAGGGGACATAATGTTTTGTTTTTTCATATTTTTTATGTTATTATTGGTAACCACATGGGACAGCCTAAATTCCTCAATGTCCTTGAATAAGAAGTTTATATAATATTATGCAAAATTATTGAGAGATTTGTTGAATAATTCCCAGTCTCTGGCAGATATTTTTCTTTTTAATCCAAATAATTAGTTTAAAGGAATTGGGGGTTGGATAGCTGGAATCTTGAAAAGTTTGTTATATATTTCTGTTTTTATTCTTGTTATGTATGTAATACTAAAACTTGTTTTTTGGTGTATTTCTGTATGTATTAGGAAATTCTGTATTTGGACAGCTAATGATACCAAACCCCTGCTCTTCTCTACATTGATTTTAAGAAGTTATCTGATGAAGATGTTGAAGCCAAGCGCATGGCTATCCTCAAAAGATCTCCACCACCGTTACCAAAAATGTATTTGTAAATTGTAGTATACAGGGGGAATGGGTACGCCGCAACAGCCATGTCTGTTAACATGGCATCAGATATGTGAAGACCAGTACCCCTCGAGCTTATAGCTTGGGATAGTACCTCTGATGCTGGACATAAGTTAACAAAATTTATCTAGGGGGGAATGTGAAGGACTAAATTAAGAAAGATCAAAACTGAATGTTCCATTTTTTGTTTGTAACTCTATCTTGTAGTTTATGAGATAAATACTGTTACTTAACAAGGCTATAGTTCCTGGCCATTATAAAGAAGTAGAGTAAAGGTCATGGGCTGTAATAAAACCAGACCGCTCCAGTTTGGACAAGATATAAGATACTATTGTTCGCTTCTAGGGTCACGTGGATATGACCATATATGTAGTTTCCATATTTTCTTGTATTCTTATAGGTTAATTTTGTTGTATTCTTAAAGGTCAATTTTCTTGTATTTTCATTGGTTAAATGTTGTAGGTGTGGTTTTATACTATTGGTTGAAGTACAAGCTCACTAAATACTATAAAAGATGATGATGTTATATATGGGATAGAAATCTGCTTTGATTCTCCAGACAGAAACACATCTCCGTCTGGTCATTTTCTGTTGCTAGCAACGTTCTGTTTATTAATTTGGAAATCACTAGGTCAACCGTGAAGGGTCACTTAGATCCTACCTTAACATTTCCATATGACCACAATAAGCCGTACAGTTCATAAAGTTACCCTTTATGTAAGAGGGGGCAGAAAAAAGCATTTTCTTACACACAAAATTTGTAAGGCTCATATTGAGTCTGCCAAAAGATATGGGGGAAACTCCTCAAATGTATAAAGGAAGGTGATGTGGTGATGAGACCAAATTTTAACTTTTTCTCCACCAAGGTAAACGCTAAGTCTGGTGTCAAACCAACTCAGTACATCACCCCAAGAATACATTCCCACAATGAAACATGGTGGCAACATCATGCTGGGGGATGTTTTTAAGGCCCAGACCTTAATCCATTTGAGAAACTGGGGTCAGACTTAAAGATTGCTGTTCACCAGAGGAAACCATTTAACTTGAAGGAGCTAGAGCTGATTTTCCTGGAGGAATGGGCAGAAATCCCAGTGGCAAGATGTGTAAAGCTTTTAGAGACTTATCAAAAGCCACTTGCAGCTGTAATTGCCACAAAAGGAGGCTCTACAAAGTACTCACTTTAGCGGATGAATACTTATGTACACTGAAGTGTTCAGTTATTTTTTCCTGTTTGTTGTCTGCTTCACAATAATAGGAAATCCATACTGATGTAAAACCTAAAAAATCAGTAAAATTCCAGGTTGTGAGGTCTCAAAACATACAAAAAATGACAAGGGGGTTAATACTTTTGCAAGCCAATGCACTCAGCCCATAATCCATTACTCCTCTGCGCCAATGTCAGTGATTTAATCAACATGCCATATTACTTGCCCTGGCCATCTGCTCTCCAGATCTGAGTATGACAGCATGTGTTTTTATGCAGCTGCCACGCTCAGGAGAGTTGAGCAGATGATTAGTCCAAGGATTGCAATGCGATCCTCGTGCAAGTAGTACGGCAGTCTGATTGAAACAATGTTGCTGTCACAGAGGGGTTGGCAGGATTAGGGGTGAATATTCTTTTCATATTTACATACGCTTGACTAACCAGCCGAAACACAACTATACATTTTCTGCAACACAAAATATTACATCAACACAGCGGGGCAACATGCAGCAATAAAAGTTACATATCCTCAAAGGGTTGCCCAAGCCCTATTTCAGGATACTATTAGTATGGTATGCAAAAATGACTTGATAGATTCCCTTTAATATATCTTTATAGCAGTTTGAGCTTATTTTATGACAATCATGCATTCACATGTTATTATTAGTAAATCGCGATCTGTCTCAAAGACGTGGTATAACTGTATATTCATAAGGCTTTATTTTTTTGCTATGCATATTCAGTATATTCTATTTTTCACATACAAAATCTTGACTTTTTGTGATGTTTAACCCCTTCATGACCCAGCCTATTTTGACTTTAAAGACCTTGCCATTTTTTGCAATTCTGACCAGTGTCCTTTTATGAGGTAATAACTCAGGAACGCTTCAACGGATTCTGGCGATTCTGAGATTGTTTTTTCGTGACATATTGGGCTTCATGTAAGTGGTAAATTTAGGTCGATAATTTTTGCGTTTATTTGTGAAAAAAATGGAAATTTGGCGAAAATTCTGAAAATTTTGTAATTTTCAAATTTTTAATTTTTATTCTGTTAAACCAGAGAGTTATGTGGCACAAAATAGTTAATAAATAACATTTCCCACATGTCTACTTTACATCAGCACAATTTTGGGAACAAAATTTTTTTTTGGTAGGAAGTTATAAGGGTTAAAAGTTGACCAGCGATTTCTCATTTTTACAGCAAAATTTACAAAACCATTTTTTTTTAGGGACCACCTCACATTTGAAGTCACTTTGAGGGGTCTATATGGCAGAAAATACCCAAAAGTGACACCTTTATAAAAACTGCACCCCTCAAGCTACTCAAAACTACATTCAAGAAGATTATTAACCCTTCGGGTGCTTCACAGGAACTAAAGCAACGTGGAAGGAAAAAATGGACATTTTAATTTTTCCAACAAAAATTTTCTTTTAGCATCAATTTTTTTCATTTTTACATGGGCATCAGGATAAAATGGATCCTAAAATTTATTGGGAAATTTCTTCTGAGTACACAGATACCTCATATGTGGTCATAAACCACTGTATGGGCGCACGGCAGGGCTCAGAAGGGAAGGAGCGCCATTTGACTTTTTGAATGGAAAATATGCTGGAATATTTAGCGGTTGCCATGTCACATTTGGAGAGTCCCTGTGTGCCTAAACATTGGAGCTCCCCCACAAGTGACCCCATTTTGGAAACTAGACCCCCTAAGGAACTTATCTAGATGCATAGTGATCACTTTGAACCCCAGGTGCTTCACAAATTGATCTGTAAAAAAAAGAAAGTACTTTTTTTTCACAAAAATTTTCTTTTAGCCTCAGTTTTTTTCATTTTCACATGGGCAACAGTATAAATTGGATCCTAAAATTTGTTGGGCAATTTCTCCTGAGTACACAGATACCTCATATGTGGTCATAAACCACTGTTTTGGCGCACGGCAGGGCTCAGAAGGGAAGGAGCGCCATTTGACTTTTTGAATGGAAAATATGCTGGAATATTTAGCGGTTGCCATGTCGCATTTGGAGAGTCCCTGTGTGCCTAAACATTGGAGCTCCCCCACAAGTGACCCCATTTTGGAAACTAGACCCCTAAGGAACTTATCTAGATGCATAGTGAGCACTTTGAACCCCAGGTGCTTCACAAATTGATCCGTAAAAAAAGAAAGTACTTTTTTTTCACAAAAATTTTCTTTTAGCCTCAGTTTTTTTCATTTTCACATGGGCAACAGTATAAATTGGATCCTAAAATTTGTTGGGCAATTTCTCCTGAGTACACAGATACCTCATATGTGGTCATAAACCACTGTCTGGGCGCACGGCAGGGCTCAGAAGGGAAGGAGCGCCATTTGACTTTTTGAATAGAAAATATGCTGGAATATTTAGCGGTTGCCATGTCGCATTTGGAGAGTCCCTGTGTGCCTAAACATTGGAGCTCCCCCACAAGTGACCCATTTTGGAAACTAGACCCCTAAGGAACTTATCTAGATGCATAGTGAGCACTTTGAACCCCCAGGTGCTTCACAAATTGATCCGTAAAAAAAAAGAAAGTACTTTTTTTTCACAAAAATTTTCTTTTAGCCTCAGTTTTTTTCATTTTCACATGGGCAACAGTATAAATTGGATCCTAAAATTTGTTGGGCAATTTCTCCTGAGTACACAGATACCTCATATGTGGTCATAAACCACTGTTTGGGCGCACGGCAGGGCTCAGAAGGGAAGGAGCGCTATTTGACTTTTTGAATGGAAAATATGCTGGAATATTTAGCGGTTGCCATGTCGCATTTGGAGAGTCCCTGTGTGCCTAAACATTGGAGCTCCCCACAAGTGACCCCATTTTGGAAACTAGACCCCCTAAGGAACTTATCTAGATGCATAGTGAGCACTTTGAACCCCCAGGTGCTTCACAGAAGTTTATAACGCAGAGCCGTGAAAATAAAAATAATTTTTTTTTCTCAAAAAATGATTTTTTAGCCCACTATTTTTTATTTTTACAATGGTTACAGGAGAAATTGGACCCCAAAAGTTGTTGTCCAGTTTGTCCTGAGTACGCTAGTACCCCATATGTGGGGGGGAACCACTGTTTGGGCACACGTCAGGGCTCGGAAGGGATGTAGTGACACTTTGAAATGCCGACTTGATGGAATGGTCTGCGGGCATCTTGTTACGTTTGCAGAGCCCCTGATGTGCCTAAACAGTAGAAACTCCCCACAAGTGTCCCCATTTTGGAAACTAGACCCCACAAAGAACTTATCTAGATGTGTGGTGAGCACTTTGAACCCCCAAGGGCTACACAGAAGTTTATAACGCCCGGGCATGAAAATAAAAAAATCATATTTTTTCCACAATCAGGATCTTTTAGTCCCCAATTTTTTTATTTTCCCAAGGGTAACATGAGAAATTAGACCCCAAAAGTTGTTGTCCAATTTGTCCTGAGTATGCTGATATCCCATATGTGGGAGAAAACTACTGTATGGGCACACGTCGGGGCTCGGATGGGAAGTAGTGACGTTTTGAAATGCCCACTTGATGGAATGGTCTTCGGGCATCATGTTACGTTTGCTGAGTCCCTGATGTGCCTAAACAGTAGAAACTCCCCACAAGTGACCCATTTTGGAAACTAGATCCCCCAAGGAACTCCTATAGATGTGTGATAAGCACTTTGAATCTCCAAGTCCTTCACAGAAGTTTATAACGCAGGGCCGTGAAAATATAAAATCATTTTTTTTTCCACAAAAATAATTTTTAGTCCCCAATTTTTTTTCCCAATGTTAACACGAGAAATTAGAACCCCCAAAGTTGTTGTGCAATTTTTCCCGAGTACGCTGATACCTCATATGTGGGGATAAACCACTGTTTGGGCATACGTCGGGGCTTGGAATAAGGGAGCACTGTTTGACTTTTTGAACGCAAAATTTGCAGGAATCAATGGTGGCGCCATGTCGCGTATGGAGACCCCCTGATGTGCCTAAATAGTGGAAACCCCTCAATTCTAACTCCAACCCTAACCCCAACACACCCCTAACCCCAACCCTAACCCCTACACACACCTAACCCTAATACAAACCCTAATCATAACCCTAACCCCAACACACCCCTAACCCTAATCCCAACTCTAACCATAAACCTAACTACAAGCCTAACCCTAATTCCAACCCTAACCCTAATTCCAACCCTAACCCTAATTCCGACCCTAACCCAAATTCCAACCCTAACCGTAATTCTAACCTTAACCCTAATGCTAACCCTAACCCTAAGGCTGGGTTCATATTGCGTTTTACCAGCCCGTTCAACACGTAGCATTGACCAGCTGGTAACGGTATAGCATAACGCGATCGCGTTATGCTATACCCGCTAGCGCAGATGAATCAGCAGAATAATCAGCCGCGGATCCGCAGCAAAATCAGTCGCGGATCAGCAGCAAAATCCGCCGCGGATCAGCAGCAAAATCAGCCGCGATCAGCAGCAAAATCAGCCGCGGATCAGCAGCGAAATCAGTCGCGCATCAGCAGCGAATTCAGCCGCGGATCAGCAGCGAAATCCGCCGCGGATCAGCAGCGAAATCAGCCACGGTTCAGCAGCGAAATCAGCCGCGGATCAGCAGCGAAATCAGCCGCGGATCAGCAGCGAAATCCGCGCGGATCCGTAGCGAATCAGCAGCAAAATCAGTCGCGGATCAGCAGCAAAATCCGCCGCGGATCAGCATAGAAATCCGCCGCGGATCAGCAGCTAAATCAGCCGCGGATCAGCAGCGAAATCAGCCGCGGATCAGCAGCGAAATCCGCCGCGGATCCGTAGCGAATCAGCAGCAAAATCCGCCGCGGATCAGCAGCGAAATCCGCCGCGGATCCGCAGCGAAATCCGCCGCGGATCAGCAGCGAAATCAGCCGCGGATCCGCAGCGAAATCCGCCGTGGATCAGCAGCGAAATCAGCCGCGGATCCGCAGCGAAATCCGCCGCGGATCAGCAGCGAAATCCGCCGCGGATCAGCAGCGAAATCAGCCGCGGATCAGCAGCGATATCCGCCGCGGATCCGCAGCGAAATCTTCTAGAAAAAAAATAAAAAATTCTTTATTTTATTATTTGTCCCTACCTATGACGGGGGGGGTTCATTTACTTTTTTTTTATTTTGATCACTGTGACAGTTTATCACAGTGATCAAAATAAATTTTTGTACAATGGAGGGCGCACTGCGCATGCGCCGGCCGGCGGGCGCACTGCGCATGCGCCCGCCATTTTCCAAGATGGCGGCGCCCATGAAGAATCCCGGGCAGCCGCCGGGACGGATCCAGGGACATCGGTGGACCGGGAGAGGTGAGTAGGGGACGTCGGAAGGTGAGGGGGAGGGATCGGTAGGTGGGGGCAGCGGATCGCAGGAGCAGGGGAGCAGACAGTGACGGCGGTGACCGATTGCTGCCATCTTTCGATGGCGGCGGCCGATCACCGCCGTGACATGGGTGGGGGGGGTCTGATCACGGTCTCCAGCCATGGCAGATGCTATTGCAGCATCGGCCATGGCTGGATTGTAATATTTCACCAGTTTCATTGGTGAAATATTACAAATCGCTCTGATTGGCTGTTTCACTTTTAACAGCCAATCAGAGCGATCGTGGCCATGTGGGGGTTAAGCCAACCCCCCTGTGGTGATGCAGTAAGGGTCCTGTTACTGCGGGTCGGGTGACCTTTCAGTGACCCCGGTCCCCCGACCCGCAGGAACATGATTTATAGCATGACGCCTACGTTGGCGTCATGGGTCGGGATGGCACAGGTTTTCATGACGCCAACGTAGGCGTCATGGGTCGGGAAGGGGTTAATTTGACATAATTTAAGCTCCAATCACTATTACAAAAGTGTCAGAATAGTTTTATATAGAATCTAAAAATAACAAATGGGATTTTTTAAAATTTCCATTATCAGGTTACCTGATCGACAACAAAAGATACATTTGCTAGCTATAATATTATATTTTACAGCTCTGATTCTATAGTCGTGTTTATTACTGTATTCCAGAGCTGTGCAAAAAAGAGAAATATCAAGCACTCGGTCTCCAATGTGGAATAAAAATAATAACATTTATTAGCACATCCAAATAAAAGTAATGACTTCACCACATTTAAAAATAAGACATATTGATAAGAATAACACTGGCCTAAGCTGTACTGGTGTACTCTGTAATTCTGTGCACCACCTTGCATTTCAGTGCTTTAACTCCTTCCTGACATGCGCCATACATGTACTGCTCTGCGGGAGCTAGGTTCCTGCAAACAGCAGTGCAGGTACGACAGCACGAACGCGTGGCCTCACGCTGAGCGCCATGTTGATCGGGTGCAGGAGTCAGCTCTGTGTGAGAGTTGACACCACAAAGCAACATTCATGATTGGTGCTAGTGTAAGGGGTTACAAAGACCTTTACTTAGAATTTGCATTATGGCAAGAAAAAAGCAGCTAATAGTCTATTCAGTAGGACTATCAGCTGTGTATCCACCAGACTTCTGCACAACACAACTGATGGTCCCAACCCCATTTATAAGGCCAGAAATCACACTTATTAAACCTGACAGGGCACACCTGTGAAGTGAAGACCATTTCCGGTGACTACCTCTTGAAGCTCATCAAGAAAATGCCAAGAGTGTGCAAAGCAGTAATCAAAGCAAAAGGTGGCTACTTTGAAGAACCTAGAATATAAGACATAATTTCAGTTGTTACACACTTTTTTGTTGAGTATATAATTCCACATGTGTTAATTCATAGTTTTGGTGCCTTCAGTGTGAATGTACAATTTTCATAGTCATGAAAATACAGGAAAATCTTTGAATGAGAAGGTGTGTCCAAACTTTTGGTCTGTACTGTATGTTGTAATGTACGTAATGCTGCTATGTAAATATATTGGAAAGTTAGGGAAAGTGCAGTTATAGGGTTAGACACTAGAGGGGGTAGTGTAGGATAGAATCTTAGAATTAGTTAAATCAGGAGGGGCCAACTGTGGGTAAGCCAGGAAGATTTCCTGAAGTTGAGTCAGTAGAGCCTGAGAGCCCGGACAGGGCAGGTGGACCCCGTAATGTTGAAGCATTGAGCCCAGTCGTCCAGGACCTGAGGGCCAAAGGTCACAAACGTGAGAATTCAGGGCAGCTCCAGTATGTGGCAGCTAACTACGTGGGCTGATGACATTTCGTTTAGGGTGAAATGGACATGAGAGCTCCTGAAGATAGTTAAGCTGGCCAAAAGGAACGCTGTGGTACTGGACAATCTGGTACGACTCTGGGACATTTTGAAAGAAGTGAGGGAAAGAAAAGAATGTACTCTGTGATGATCCCTCTGATGCAACTGTGACTGAACTGTACGTACTGAGAATGGAACTGAGTAAAATCGTTTATGTTAAGTTGGAACTGGACTCTGTCTCTCTTTGATTGAAACCGCCAGAAGGCAGCTCAGAAGGGATCAGGATGGAGCCGAGAGCGGGATTGAAAGGTACAGATCAAAGGGGACATTGTGTATGTGGTGGGAGACCAGGGTGTGATTGAGCAACCGTTGTCAGCCATGACTATGGCCCTGGCTCCCCCTACACTAGCACCAATCACGGGCATTTAACCCTCTGATGCCACTGTCAGTAGTGACAGGACATAGAGACATAGAGGAGAATTGCACAGGGAATTAGTTCCCTGCGCTTTTCCATCAGGAAAACATGATGCCTCCTTCCCTGTCTGTCATACGCTGATGTGATGTTCTGCAGTGAAGATGTATTGTAGAACATTAGATCAGCGATCTGATGATATATAGTAATGTCCCATACTAGGACAATGTAAAAAAGTTAAAAAAAATATTAAAAAGTGTAAAAATATATTTTTTTAATCCTCAAATAAAGGAAAAAGACAAATCTTTTTCCAATAAAAACATTTATTTATGTAAATAAAAAATAAAGAATAAAAGTACACATATTTGGTATTGTCGAGTCCACAATGACCAGGTCAATAACACTGTCCCACTAGTTAAACCCTTCAGTGAATACCGTAAAAAAATAAAAAAACGAGGTAAAAGACAATGCTTTATCATCATACCATCGAACAAAAAGTGCAATAAAACTAGATAAAAAAGATGAATGTAAAGAAAAATTGTACCGCTGAAAATCTTAACTCACAAAAAACAAGCCATCAAACAGTTCCTTAAGCAGAAAAATAAAAAAGTTATAGCTCTCAGAATAAAACGATACAAAAATAATTTCCTCTATAAAAGTTTCTACTGTGTAAAAGCGCCTAAACATAAAAAAATATAAATTGAGTATCGCTGTAACCGTACTGACCCAAAGAATAAAGCTGCCTTACCAATTTTACCACACGCGGAACGGCATTAAAAACAAAAGTAATTCCTGAATTGATATATTAACCCCTTTATTCCATCTGACGTACTATTCTGTCCATGTGCCCTGGGACTAATTTCCAAGGACTGAATAGTACGTCATATGCGATCAGCTGTGCTTCCGGGGCGAACGTAGCTGATCGCGGCCGGGTGTCAGCTGATTATCACAGCTGACACCCAGAACTATGTGCCAGAAGTGGTCATGGACCGCTCCCAGCACATTAACCCCTGGCACACTGCGATCAAAGATTATCGCAGTGTTCCGGCAGTACAGGGAAGCATTGAGCAGGGAGGGGGCTCCCTGCGTGCTTCCCTGAGACCCTCAGAACAGCGCAATGTGGTCGCGCTGTTCTGAGGGCTTCCTCCCTGCAGGACCCCGGATCCAAGATGGCCGCGGGGTCCTTCCGGGTCCTGCAGGGAGGCAGCTTCCTCAGTGGCTGCTGAGAGCAGGCGCTGAGAAAGCCTACAGCACTGCCTGTCAGATCGCTGGTCTGACAGAGTGCTGTGCACAGTGTCAGACCAGCGATCTGATATTATACAGTGATGTCCCACCCTGGGACAAAGTAAAAAAGTAAAAAAAATAAAAATGACATGTGTAAAAAAAAATTCCTAAATAAAGAAAAAAAATTCCCCAATAAATTAATTTCTTCATGTAAATAAAAAAAAAACAACAATAAAAGTGCACATATTTAGTAACGCCGCGTCCGTAACAACCCGCCCTATAAAACTGTCACACTAGTTAACCCCTTTAGTGAATCCCTTAAAAAAAAACAAGGCAAAAAACCAATGATTTATCATCATATCGCCGAACAAAAAGTGGAATAATACGCGATCAAAAGACGGATATAAATAAACATGGTACCGCTGAAAACGACATCTTATCCGCAAAAAACGAGCCGCCATAAAGCATCATCAGCGAAAAAATAAAAAGTTATAGCTCACAGAATAAAGCGATGCAAAAATAATTATTTTTTATATATACCGCATTTTTCGGACTATAAGACGCACTGGACCATAAGATGCACCCCAAATTTTCAGAAGGAAAATCGGGGAAAAAAAAATAATGTGTCAAATGGGGGTCTGTCTTACAGTCCGAATTCAGCTTACCAGCGAAGGGATCAGCACAGGTAGAGGAGTGGTGACTGGGGTCGTTCGGTGGTCCAGGCTGGTGCGGTGGTGGTGCTCTGTGGGTTGGCTGTGTTCTGTGGGGTGGCTGTGCTCTGTGGGGTGGTTGTGCTCTGTGGGGTGGTTGGGCACTGTGGGGTGGCTGTGTTCTGTGGGGTGGCTGTGCTCTGTAGGGTGGTTGGGCACTGTGGGGTGGCTGTGTTCTGTGTGGTGGCTGTGTTCTGTGGGGTGGCAATATACTCACAAATCCGGTGGCGGTCCCAGTGCAGCTTCCTTGTGGTGCGCTGGTGGTGTCGGGGCAGCAGCGGGGCTCTGGGCTGCGTGGGGGGGCTCTGCCTGCATTTTGTCCTAGCCGGAAAGTCCCCCGCAGCTGCGACACGGTGCAGACCTGAAAGATGGCCGCCGCATACTCATTCAAATCTCTGCAACGAGATCTCTTCCCGAGATCTCAGGACAAGATCTCGTTGCCAAGATTTGAATGAGTATGCGGCGGCCATCTTTCTGGAGGCCCCTGGTGGCCATCCTTCGGCACGGCACCGCGTCGCAGCTGTGGGGGGCTTTCCGGCTAGGATGAAATGCCGACGGAGCCCCCCAAGCAGCACAGAGCCCCATGGCTGCCCCGACACAACCACCGCACCACAGGCTGCATCGGGACCGCCACCGGAGGCCCCTGGGGGCCATCTTTCAGGTCTACACCGCGTTGCAGAAGCAGGGGGCTTTCCGGCTAGGACGAAATGCCGGCGGAGCCCCCCACACAGCCCAGAGCCCCACTGCTGCCCCTACACCACCACCGCACCACAGGGTTGCTGCATTGGGACCGCCGCCCACCGGACTTTTAGGTATGTTGCGACCATAAGACGCACCCCCATTTTCCCCAAAAATTTTTTGGGAAAAAAGTGCGTCTTATGGTCCGAAAAATACAGTAATCGTTTTTATTGTATAAAAGCGCCAAAACATAAAAAATGAAATAAATGAGGTATCGATGTAATTGTACTAACCGGAAGAATAAAACTGCTTTATCAATTTTACCAAACAAGGAACGGTGTAAACGCCCCTCCCAAAAGAAATTCATGAAAAACTGTTTTTTGTTCATTCTGCCTCCCAAAAATCGTAATAAAAAGCGATCAAAAAATGTCATGTGCCCGAAAATGGTACCAATAAAAACGTCAACTCGTCCCAGCAAAAAATAAGACTTCACATGACTCTATGGGCCAAAATATGAAAAAATTATAGCTCTCAAAATGTGATGATGCAAAAACTATTTTTTGCAATAAAAAGCGTCTTTTAGCGTGTGACAGCTGCCAATCATAAAAACCCACTATAAATGGTAAATCCACCCCACCTTTATCACCCCCTTAGTTAGGGAAAAATAATAAAATAAAAAAATATTTATTTCCATTTTCCCATTAGGGTTAGGGTTGAGGCTAAAGTTATGGTTAGAGTTGGGGCTAAAGTTAGAATTAGGGTTAGGGTTGGGATTAGGGTTAGGGGTGTGTTAGGGTTATGTTTGTGGTTAGGGTTGGTATTAGGGTTAGGGGTGTGTTGGGGTTAGGGTTGGAGTAAGAATTGGGGGGTTTCCACTGTTTAGGCACATCAGGGGCTCTCCAAACATGACATGGCGTCTGATCTCAATTCCAGCCAATTCGGCGTTGAAAAAGTCAAGCGGTGCTCCTTCCCTTCTGAGCTCTGCCATGCGCCCAAAAAGTAGTTTACCCCCACATATGGGGTATTAGCATACTGAGGACAAATTGCATAATTTCTCTTGGGTCCAATTTCTTCTGTTACCCTTGGAAACATAAAAAATTGGGGGCGAAAATATCATTTTTGTGGAAAAAAATATGATTTTTATTTTTATGGCTCTACGTTATAAACTTCTGTGAAGTACTTGGGGGTTCAAAGTGCTCACCACAGATCTAGATAAATTTCTTAGAGGGTCTAGGTTCTAAAATGGGGTCACTTATGGGGGTTTCCCACTGTTTAGGCACATCAGGACTATCCAAATACGACATGGCGTCCAATCTCGATTCCAGCCAGATTTTGGTTTGAAAAAGTCAAATAGCGCTCCTTCCCTTCCGAGCTCTGCCGTGCGCCCAAACAGTGGTTCCCCCCCACATATAGGGTATCAGCGTTCTCAGGACAAATTGACAACAACTTTTTTGGTCCAATTTCTCCTGTTACCCTTGGGAAAATAAAAAATTGGTGACTTAAATATCATTTTTGTGGGAAAAAATAGGATTTTTTATTTTCATTCCTGGGCATTATAAACTTGTGTGAAGCACTTGGGGGTTCAAAGTGCTCACCACAGATCTAGATAAGTTCCGTAGGGGTCTAGTTTCCAAAATGGGGTTACTTCTGGGGGTTTCCACAGTTTAGGCACATCAGGGACTCTGCAAACTGAACATGACACCCATCAAAGTCTGCATTACTTCCTTTCCGAGCCCTGCCGTGTGCCCAAACAGTATTTCCCCCCCACATATGGGGTATAAGCATAATCAGCACAAATTGGACAACAACTTTTGTGGTCCAATTTCCTTGGGAAAAATCAAAAATTGGGGACTAAAAATAATTTTTGTGGAATTTGTTTTTTTTTTCACACCCGGGCATTAGAAACTTTAGTGAAACACTTGGGGGTTCAAAGTGCTCACAACAGATCTAGATAAGTTCCTTAGGGGGTCTAGTTTCCATAATGGTGTCACTTGTGGGGGGTTTCAACTGTTTAGGCACATCAGGGGCTCTCCAAAAGCGACACGGCATCCAATCTCAATTCCAGCCAATTTTGGTTTGAAAAAGTCAAACTGCGCTCCTTCCTTTCTGAGCCCCACAGAAAAGGTGAACGGATGGACTCTACATGCCTGGTTCCCACCGTGAAGCATGGAGGAGGAGGTGTGATGGTGTGGGGGTGCTTTGCTGGTGACACTGTTGGGGATTTATTCAAAATTGAAGCGGTGAGGGGTCCAGCTCACCCCCAAACCATCTCGATTGGGTTCAGGACTGGTGACTGTGGAGGCCAGGTCATCTGGCGTAGCACCCCAACACTCTCCTTCTTGGTCAAATAGCCCTTACACAGTCTGGAGGTGTGTTTGGGGTCATTGTCCTGTTGAAAAATAAATGATGGTCCAACTAAACGCAAACGGGATGGAATAGCATGCTGCTGCAAGATGCTGTTGTAGCCATTCTGGTTCACTATGCCTTCAATTTTGAATAAATCCCCAACAGTGTCACCAGCAAAGCACCCCCACACCATCACACCACCTCCTCCATGCTTCACGGTGGGAACCAGGCATGTAGAATCCATCCATTCACCTTTTCTGCGTGCAAAGCAGTAATCAAAGCAAAAGGTGGCTACTTTGAAAAACCTAGAATATAAGACATATTTTCAGTTGTTTCACACTTTTTTGTAAAGTGTAATGTATAATTCCACATGTGTTAATTCATAGTTTTGATGCCTTCAGTGTGATTCTACAATTTTCATAGCCATGAAAATACAGAAAAATCTTTGAATGAGAAGGTGTGTCCAAACTTTTGGTCTGTACTGTGTATATATATATATATATATATATATATAAATAGTTTAGTAGTCATATGGATAAAAAAGTGTGATCCTCAAAGAAAATGAAACAAACGCAGTTACAGAGTGAATCAGGATAACATAATATGCTTAGATAAGTGCAAAAGAAAACGCTCACAATGATCACCATAGAACTTGATAGGAAAAGCCGTCTATCTCCCTCATAAATTGAGACTGCACAGATCCATCCAAGGAGATCTTATGCAAAATAACATAAATGGAGCGCTTCCATATAAATAGTTATGTACTAAGCATACATTATATAAAAGTTATAGAAATATAAAAGGTTAACTACCCATATTTATAAAGTCTCCTGTCCACAAGGCGACCGCGGACCCGACGCGCGTTTCGCGAGCGTGACTCTCGCTTCCTTAAGGGGGCCCTTAGTACATAACTATTTATATGGAAGCGCTCCACTTATGTTTTTTTGTATAAGATATACTTCATTCTCATTGTGAGTCTTGCACTGTGCCTCAAAAATAGTTTTCGATGACATATGGGCTCTCAGTGAAATTGCACAACACATTTTGGGGTCCATTTTCTCCTGTTACCCTTATAAAAATACAAAATTTGAAGCTAAAAAGAGTTTTGCAGGAAAAATTTGATTTTTTTTATTTTCACGGCTTAACATTATAAACTTCTGTGAAGCACCTGTGGGTTCAAGGTGCTCAATACACATCTAGATAAGTTCCCTTAAGGGTCTAATTTCCAAAATGGTGTCAATTGTGGGGGTTTTCACTATTTAGGCACATCACGGGATCTCCAAATTCGACATGGCATCTTCTAATTATTCCAGCAAATTTTACATTCAAAAAAGTCAAATGGCGCTCCTTCCCTTCCAAGACCTGCCGTGTGCCCAAACAGTAGATTTCCCCACATATGGGGTATCGGCATGCTCAGGAGAAATTGCACAACAAATTTATTGTCAATTTTCTCCTGTTACCCTTGAGAAAGTTAAAAAAAATAGGTCTATAGCCAAATTTTTGTGAAAGAAAAGTAAATGTTTATTTTTTCCTACCACATTCCAAAAATTCCAGTGAAGCACCTGAAGGGTTAATAAACTTTCATGGATATGGTTTTGAGTACCTTGAGGGGTGCAATTTTTTGAATGGTATCGCTTTCGGGTATTTTCTGTTGTATAGGCCCCTCAAAGTCACTTTAAATGTAAGGTGGTCCCTAAAAAAATGGTTTTGCAAATTTTGTAAAAATGAGAAATCACTGGTCAACTTCTAACCCTTACAACTTTCCAATAAAAAAAATTATGCTTCAAAAATTGTGCTGATGTTAAGTAGACATGTGGGAAATGTTATTTGTTAACTATTTTGTGTGATATGACTCTCTGATTTAAGGGAATAAAAATGAAAAGTTTGAAAATTGCGAAATTTTCAAAATTTTTGCCAAATTTCCAATTTTTTTCAAAAATAAACACAAGTCACATCAAAGAAATTTTACCACTAAGATGAAGTACAATATGGAATGAGAAAACAGTCTCAGAATCATTTAAGTCCTTTGAAGCATTCCAGAGTTATGACCTCATAAATTGACAGTGGTCAGAATTGTAAAAATTGGCCTGGTCAGGAAGGTGAAAACAGGCTTTGAGGCGAAAGGGTTAATTAAGTTGAGAGTATTTGTCCACAGATGAACTTCACTGTTTAAAGGGAATCTGTTTTGCTATGAATTCTAAGAGCAGCATGATGTAGAGGCAGAGACCCTAATTCCAGCATTGTATCACTGGACTGCTTGGGCACTTTTGATAGAATCCCTGTTTTCTCTACTAAAGATGCAGCAGTACTCAGAATGCTGAGCTATGTATAACCCTACCCACACCCCTGATTGGCAGCTTCCTGTGTAAGATTGCATTGGCAAGAATTTGGTAATCAGTGTTGGGTGCGAGGTTATACAGAGTGGCTGGACTGTCTTGCTTATGAGACATGGTCCTGCATTGATAGTCTCCTGTTGATAAAAAAACGATTGTATTGAAACTACAACAATTTGCTCATTCCCTTTAAACATTAGCAATTACTGTGTCATTTCTATTTATCATTGCATTTTTTATATTTTGTGCGGCTGTTAGAGATGGGTGAACCCGAACAGTAAAGTTCGGAGTCCGAACCGAACACCTAATGTTCAGGCATGGACACCGAACATGGACTTCAACAGGAAGTCCATGTTACTGCTCAGGTTTGGCCCCCCAAACACTGGGTGTTTGTCACTCTGTCGTGTGCATGATAGCGTGGCAAACACTGCTTCTGATTGGCGATAAAATCATCACCGCTGGTCAGAGAGCCGAGGTTCCCACGCTATCAAAAGATAGGATGATTTTATCTCCATTCACTGGTGACGGCTAATGGGACTACCGCTGATTATTCATCAGCCAGCGCCTGTGCTGTAAATAAATAATTTAAATAAAAGGTGTGGGTTCCCCCATATTTTTGATAACTAGCCAAGCAAAACGCACAGCTTGGGGACGCAACCTTCAGATGTCAGCAAGGTTGGTTATGAAGAATAGATGGGTCCACACTCCAAATTTTGTATTTATTTAAATAAATAATTGAAAAAAGATGTGAGGTTCCCCCATTTTTGACAACCAGTCTTGCTAAAGCAGACAGCTGGGGGCTAGTATTCTCAGGCTGGTAAGGCGCATGAATAAAGCCTGAGAATACCAGCATCCAGTTGTCTACATTAGCAAAGATGGTTGTCAAAAATGGAGGGGACCTCACACAGTTTTCAATTATTTAAATAATTTTAAAAAAATCGGAGTGGACACCCCTCTTTTCTTGATAACCAACTCTGCCGAAGTGGACAGCTGAGGGCTGCAGCACCCAGCTGTGAGTTTTGCCTTGCTGGTTATCAAAAATACAGGGACACCCACATCATTTTTTTTTAATTATTTATTTACAGCTTGGTGAGAGGCTGATATATACTCCCATCAGTCACTCCTGCTCTTGCTGTTATTAGTGTCAGAAGTAATAGTCCCATCAGCTGTCACCAGTGGCCGGAGGTAAACATTATACCTCCGATCACAGCTGCGCGCTCATACCGTCTTTAGATAGCAAGGGAACCATGGCTGTCTGACTGGCTTTGATGATTCTACCGCCGATTAGAAGCGGTGTTTGCTGTGCTGTCATGCACATGACAGCATGGCAAACACTGGATGTTTGGTCCCCCATTCAAGTATATGGGTTCTGGGTTCTGGTACTGTTCTAGTACCTAACCCAAACTTTTTGTAACTGTTCGGCCGAACCCGGACATCCAGGTGTCCGCCCGACTCCAGTGGCTGTTTATTTTGACAATACTTAAGCAACAATAATTTTTCCATGACAAAAGAATATCTTCCAAACTAAAAAAGCACAATATCTGACCCAAAAGGTCTTTTAAAACAAAATATTTCAAGGGGTTGTCATATCACAGACAAATTCTTTCATTATTTTTGGTTATACAGTTATCTAAGAAAACATGTCAAATCAATAAATATGTGCATCTAGGGCATTCATGAATTATATGAACGCAAAGCTTGGTCACAAATGCAGTACTTGATTAGAATTGTCACATTACAGACAAACCCTTTAAGGTTAGACAGTTATAAAAGAAACATGGCTTCATGACAATAAACATGTACTGTATTGTAGAGCAATCATTTACAGTATGTATGAAACATATGAAAGCAAAGCTTGGTCAACAATACAGTGCATGGTTATAACTGTAAGTTAAAATGTCAGAATCATTTCTAAATGATTGCTGAATATGGCTTTGAAAATCTAACATGCAAAAATGGTTTGAAATGTTAAAAATCTGCATTAATATGTTCATTAAATTCATTTTATTTCCTATAGCTGATGCTGTATATCGTTGTATGATTTAAGAACCATATAAAATTAACCTATTGTTGCATTGTTATTCCTATTTTGTTGTTACTTGCACTAAAAGTTGCAGAAATCATAATGGCAAATAACCTATTTAAAATTTACCAAGTGCAAGATTATTGAGCTTGAAAACTCTTTTCAATTGTTACTAATTGTGCTTCAAACAACATATCCAATAACCGCTTGATTGTGTCATAATAATTCGGAGCAGGGTTTTACATAGATGGCAAAGCGAATACCTCTGTAGTATAAAAATATGAAAAGCTAACAGCTTTTTAATTCTAAGTTTGTAGCATCTTACTTATTGTAATTTTTTTTGCAATCTCCCAATAATGGATTTTCCTATGAAAGACATTTATACACAGGATAGCTGATAAATATTTAATTGTTAAAAGCTCCACTTCTGAGAATTCTACAAACCACGAGAATTGTGGGTCCAAAACTACTGTTTCTTCTCACTGTAATCAGGATTGAATGGAACATGTCTATGGGACAGACAAACATAAGAGTGCAGTAGTCCAACTTGGATGCCGACTCATGGGCTTTGGTCAAATATCAGTATTGATTGTCCATGGTATGTTTCCAACTATCCCCTTCAAAAATGTTATATCAATCTACAATATACAGTATTATTGGTTATCATAATAAGTAACATGAAATGATAATATGCCCATACTTATGCATTATGTTTTAGATAATATTGTCAGAAGACGGGTATCACAGGATGTTAATTATTTTGTCACAATTTTCAGAATTATATTTGTAAAATATTTAGAAAACCATGTTTCATTTCCCTTACACTTAACAAATACTTGCTACTTTGTGTTAGTATATCACAATAATCCCAATAAAATACATTTTAAATTTGTGGGTATAAGGTGAGAAAATGTGGAACTTGTCACAAGATATAAATAATTTTCATGTAAAAAGATATGAGGGTTGTTGTCTTTTATGTGCATGGAGGAATTGCGTTTATTTCTACTATTTTGCAACTTCCTGATGAGCGCTGTCTTTACATTTTTACGGATAGAAGCTGCATCAATCCCATGGACACTAAATCAAGCTGCAGTGGTCTTGCATGACCCTAGAAATACAGGAAAATGTATGATAAAATGAAGTATAGTATTGCTGATTAGAGATAAAAACACAATCTTTATTAGTTAGTTTGCAAAAATACAATTCACCCTCTGTGACCAGAGACTGACTAGTCAGCCTCTGTCACAGAGGGTGAATTGTATTTTTGCAAATTAATAAAGATTGTGTTTTTATCTTTAATCAGTGATACTCTTATTGGAGGGATAATAGTAGTTTTTTTCAGTGTGTTTTAAAATGAAGTATAAGCAGATTAAACTACTATATTTTAAAGAAACATGACAGTAAAAGCTGAAAGTTGTGTATTCTACTTTATTTGAAACTATAACCTTAATCATACAAAAAGTTAAATTAAAAAAAATTAAAATTGGAAAAATTTCTTTCCATAACTATGTAGCAGGTTTGCTTTTGGTTTTAGCGATACCAAAAGAAAGAAATAACCAAATTTAAGTCCTTCATGACAGTCAGAACTTGTCTCTAATAATTGACGGTGGAATGATTGTTAACTTGTTAAACTACTGATGGAGTCATTTTGACTCCTTTCGTTTTTTATTTCTTTTCTGTGACTACATTTTTCAGAATTCCGGCTTGAAACTTGGTGACTTTTCCTCAAATATGATGTGAAAAAAGATTTTGTGAGAATAAATAATTTTGGTGAAAAATTTGCGCGTTTTTTTCAAAATTTACCAAGAACTACTGAAGGGAGTCATTTTGACTCCCTACTATATTTTGAGGTCCTTTTGTCACTAAATGTTGCTATAAAGTTTTGTGCATAATTTTTTCACTCTGTCTTATTTACCCTGATGTTCATATAGATGTAGTTCAATTTACATGTCAACTTTTCACATTTTCCTTGTGTTTTACCTGCTTGTATTACTGTGTAATGCTGAACAAAATAGCTTGTTTACTCTAGGCTCTTATCTTATGCTAATTTTTGATTCATATATATTGACACATATAAAGAACTGTACGCTTGCAGAAGCATGCAGGAACAATAATTTACAGTTTACTCTATCTGATGAGGAGCTAGATGCATTCATTGCGATATTCTATGCTCGTGGAATATCTGGCACGAACCGTCACTCGATTAGCAGTATTTGGTGTAATGACTGGGGAATACCGTTTTGCAAAGCGACAATGTCTAGGGACCGCTTTGTTGAAATTATGAGGTTTCTCAGATTTGATGAGAAATCTACTCGATCGGAGAGACTGCAAACGGACAAGTTTGCTCTATTTTCTACTGTGTGGGACAGGTTTATTGAAAATTGTATTGCGTGTTACAAACCTGGCCCATACATAACGGTGGATGAGCAACTTTTCCCAAGCAAAACTAGGTGTCCATTCACGCAGTACATGCCTTCCAAACCAGATAAATATGGCCACAAATATTGGCTAGCTGTTGATAAGGAGAGCAAATATCTGGCAAATGGCTTCCCTTATCTAGGCAAAGATGACACACGCCGTGCTGAGGACCGTTTAGCTGACCATGTGGTAATGAAGTTATTGGACCCGTTTTTGAAAAAAGGTCGCAATGTTACAACCGATAATTATTTTACTTCAGTAAATGTAAGGTTCTATGTATATATTCCTGAAACTCAGTTTGTTCGTCAGCCATTTTACTTTCTGTCTTGCTGCAGCTATCTTGCCCTCAGTCAAAATGGAGTTTCCAGCTTGCATGTTCCCGCCCTGATTCTCTCCTTTGCTTCTTAAGCAGCCACAGCTGAGCAATCAGTGCTTCAGAATTAGCCTGCAGTGAACCTGTGACTTGACTCCTGTAAGCCTTGGACCTTGTACTCCAGCTATTCCTACTGAGGAACTCTGAAGCACTTGTGGACTCTGAACCCTCTCTTTGAAAGACCCACGTTTGCATGGACTTACGGTAACAGAGAAGAAGATCCTGAATCTGTATTGGAGAGTGATTGCTGAGCTTGGATTACTCTGGCTGCTGTGTCTCCTGTTTCTGTGTCTGCAAACTGTGTGACTATTTCTGCCAACTTGTATGAAGTAATACAGGACTTTTCTATATCAAACCTGTGTCTCATGTATGTTCATCGCACCCAAGCACAAGACGCTATATGAACTGTACTACATACATTACAAGATTCTGAAGCCAAAACGTTAGTGTCTGCTGGGTCTGGAAGGCTGTGTCTGCTGTACTGTGGATATCAGACGTCCGGTTGTACTTTCTGTGATGACAGTGGTTGTGATTCTCACAACCATTCCAGGTGAGCAATTCCCTTAAGTTTTTTCTTTTTTGCAGTGTTACCACAGGTAAACACTATTGTTTTTTTCTTTTTCTCCTTTCCTTTTCTCTTTTTTTTTTTGTTCTGCTTGTAATTCTCTGCGATATACAGATGTCTGGTTGAAACTTTCTGTGATGATAGTGGTTGTGACTTCTCACAACCATTCCAGGTGAGCAGTTCCCTTAATTTTTTTTTCTCTCTGCAGTGTTGCCACAGGTGAACACTATTGTTTTTTTTTTTTCTCTCCTCTTCTTCCAGTAATCCTGTCTTAAAAGATCTGGAAAATGGAGGCCCGCATAAAGGAACTTTGCGGAGTGACTGATAATATCCTTGCAGATTTGCAGAATATAAAGACCCGTTTTACAAATCTACAGGACCTCAATAATCACAATTTGCAAGCGGTTGGACAGACTACCCAGGATTTGCGAGCCAGGATTGAGGTTCTAGAGGGGCGAGTCCAGGCTCCTGCCGTAGCCCCGAGTGCTGGGATTCCCAAGTTGCCCCCTTTTCGTTTTGGCGGTGAACGTGAGAAATTCAGGGGATTTATTAATCAATGCAATCTTTTTTTTTCTGCACATGCTTCACAATTTCCCACTGAACGATCTAAGGTGCTTACTATAATTATGTTGCTTACCAACAAGGCTTTAATGTGGGCAAACCCTCTGATTGAGACTGAGGATGATTGTTTGAATCACCTTGATGATTTTATTTCAGCCATGGGGACAGGTGTTTGATGACCCCTAATCGAGGTGCAACAGCTGAAGCAGCCATGTTAGCTTTGCGCCAAGGTAAGCACTCGGTAGCTGAATATGCCTTGGATTTCAGGAGATGGGCCCTTGATACCACCTGGGACAGTTCCGCCAAAAAATCTATTTTTCGAAAGGGGTTATCTCCACTGATTAAGGATGAACTTGCTCGTGCCGACCCTCCCACTGCGTTAGGTGACTTTATTAACTACTGCATCCGTATTGATACTCGTCTGACTGAACGCAGGCAAGAGAGATGGTTCGAAAGCAATCGTACTAACCTTTTCCTACCTTCCTCTCCAGCTAAGGAACCTTTGAGTAGGATTACACGGGAACCTGAACCTGAACCCATGCAGGTAGACTCTTTACAACGACGGGTTAGTGATGCACGCAAGGAACATCGTTTTAAGGAGAATCTATGTTTCTATTGTGGTAAGTCAGGGCACTTCATTATAAACTGCCCCAGCCGTTCTCGTAAGACTACTGCAGCACTCATTCATTGTGAGTGTTGCGAGAGGGGATCTGTCAGATCCGAGCCTCAGGCTCCAGAGAGATCTGCAGCAACAGATCTTGATTTCTCGGACTTAAACTCCGTTACCTCTGAGGACGTTGACTGTGTAAACGCTGCCATTTTTCAAGTTTCCTCAGCGGTGTCCCAGCTGAGTTGTAAGAAAAACAATTCTCATTGCTTTCTTTCCATCAAACTCTGGGTTGACTCAGCTTGGGTGTCTAGCTCTGCTATGATCGACTCAGGGGCAAGTGGAAATTTTATGGATGTCTCCTTTGCTCTGAAACAGGGAATACGTTCAGTGAAGAAGGCTACTCCAGTACAGATGGAAACTGTGGATGGCTCCCTGCTGACCTCTGGACCAGTGGATCAGGAAACAGAGCCTATGAGGGTTCTTATGGGTAAAGATCATCAAGAGAAACTGTCCTTTATGCTTATCTCTTCTCCCCACTTTCCCATTATTCTAGGGCTACCATGGCTGCAGGCTCAGAATCCTACCATTAACTGGGAGACCAAGGAATTACACTTTCCAGAGAAACAGATGAGTCCAAAAGTTTCAGCTTGCTCTGTTCCTAAAGGAATCATGTCAGTCCCTGAACTACCAGCTGTATACCAGGACTATGTGGATTTATGTGACAAGAAGAACGCTGACCAGCTTCCTCCTCACCGTCCATATGATTGTCCAATTGAATTATTGCCTGGAGCAGAGATACCTTTTGGTAAGATCTACCCCCTGGCGGGGCCCGAGCTAAAGGCTTTAAAGGATTACATAGATGAAAATCTAGCCAAGGGCTTCATACGCCCCTCTTCATCTCCTGCAGGTGCACCCATCTTCTTTGTAAAGAAGAAAGATGGATCTCTGAGACCATGCGTAGACTATAGGGAACTCAATAAGGTTACTATTAGAAACCGTTATCCATTGCCTTTAATCCCTGAGTTATTGGAGAGAGTGCGACATGCCAAAATTTTTTCTAAACTAGATCTTCGTGGGGCCTATAACTTAGTCCGTATTAGACCTGGGGATGAATGGAAGACTGCATTCAGGTCACGCTATGGACACTTTGAATATCTAGTTATGCCTTTTGGTCTGTAGTACCGCCCCAGCCACTTTCCAACACTTGGTGAATGACATTTTCAGGGATCTCCTAGATACATTCGTGGTAATTTATTTGGATGATATTCTAATTTTTTCTAACTCCACAGAGGAACATCATGGACATGTGAGAATGGTCTTGGAACGTCTAAGACAAAATCATCTTTACATCAAACTTGAAAAGTGTGAATTCCATAGGACCGAAATTCAATTTCTGGGGTATGTACTGTCTACACAAGGAATTAGTATGGATGGAAGCAAAACCCAAGCCATCAAGGATTGGCCAAGTCCTAGAAATGTGAAGGAGGTACAGCGCTTCATCGGGTTTGCCAACTTCTATAGACGTTTCATTAGAAATTTCTCTGAGGTAGTGTCACCTATCACTCAACTTACCCGGAAAGAGTCTAGGTTTTCCTGGACTCCCCAAGCCCAGGAAGCATTTTCCCTCTAAAAGATAAATTTACCACTGCACCTATCCTAGTACATCCCAACCCGAGCTTGCCTTCATAATAGAGGTGGATGCTTCAGACTGTGCCGTTGGAGCTATACTCTCTCAGAGAACAGGTGAGAAGAATGTCTTGCATCCCTGTGCCTTCTTTTCCCAGCAGTTGTCTTCGGCTGAGAGGAACTACGATGTGGGCAATAGAGAGTTGTTGGCCATTATTGCCGCCTTCAAAGAATGGAGACACCTTCTTCAGGGAGCTGCACAGCAAATAGTGTCCTGACAGACCATCGTAACCTTGAGTTTATCAGGTCGGCTAAGTGCCTGACTCCTCGCCAGGCTTGCTGGAATCTTTTCTTAAACCAATTTAATTTTATCATCTCTTATAGACCAGGATCGCGCAATGGAAAGGCTGATGCACTCTCTAGGATTTACTCAGCAGAGACACGTCCAATTACTACTCCTAAGACTATTCTTCCTGACTCTAGATTCCTAGGAGTAATTCATAATCAAGACCTACTTAAGGACATCAAGGAAGCATACCATGCGGATTCCTTTTTGGCACAACCCCCAAGGGACGTAAGTCTTGCCTTTAAGAATGGTGTGTGGATTCAGGGACAACGCCTGTATATTCCTGAAACAGTCAGATTGAGAGTATTGCAACTCATTCACGATTCCAAGATAGCTGGGCATAGAGGAATTCTAAAGACACAGGAATTTCTTTCTCGTTTCTTTTGGTGGCCCACTTGCAGGAAGGATGTTTTGAATTATGTCACTTCATGTGAGGTCTGTGCAAGATGCAAAACACCTCGCTCCTCACCAACTGGTCTGTTACAGCCTCTTCCCACCCCGTCCCGCCCGTGGGGATCCATTTCTATGGACTTCATTGTGGAGTTACCAACCTCTCAGGGGAAGAACACCATTCTAGTGGTGGTTGACCGTCTAAAAAAGGCAGCTCATTTTATCCCTTGTGTCGGCTTACCCACTGCAAAACAGACATCAGATTTGATGATTAAAGATGTGTTTCGCTTACATGGAGTACCGGATGAGGTTATTTCGGATCGAGGGGTGCAATTCACTTCTAGGTTTTGGCAAAATTTCTGTGCAGCATTGGACATTAAAGTAAACCTTTCTTCTGCTTTTCATCCCCAGACTAATGGACAGACCGAACGAACCAATCAAACCCTGGAGCAGTATCTCCGCTGCTTTATCTGCCACCTACAGGATGATTGGGTGGATCTACTTCCATTAGCTGAGTTCTCTTATAACAACTCTCAGAGTGCCTCCACTAAACAGTCTCCTTTTTACTCTAATCTAGGTTATCATCCTAACATTCTACCACGATTTCCCATAGAAACGCCTTTACCAGCAGTGGCTGAAAGAATCACGTCTTTACAGAAGAATATGGATCTTCTAAAGGAGAATCTGGAATCGGCTCAGGAAAGGTACAAGAAAGCAGCAGATAAATTTCGCAAACCTGCACCAGCTTTCAAGGTAGGAGACCTGGTCTGGCTGTCAACCAGAAATCTTAAGTTAAGGATTCCATCGTCTAAGTTGGGACATAAGTACATTGGACCCTATAAAATCAGTAAAATTATAAGTGCCGTTGCTTGTCGTCTTCAACTGCCCAGAACTATGAGAATCCACCCTGTCTTTCATGTATCCCTACTAAAGGCTGCGACACCCAATACGTTTCCTGGACGTTCTTCTCCTTGCCCTGACCCAGTGCTAGTCGATGGTCAGGAAGAATTTGTGGTGGAAAGGATTTTAGATTCCAGGTTGTATAGAAATCAGTTACAATATCTGATTAAATGGCAGGGCTACCCAGTGGAGGACAACTCATGGGAACCGGTCAATAACGTTAATGCTCCTCGCTTACTCCGTCAGTTTCATCAGAGGTACCCACACAAGCCTGGTCTGAGGTCATCCGGAGGTTGTCCTTAAGGGGGGAGTAATGTAAGGTTCTATGTATATATTCCTGAAACTCAGTTTGTTCGTCAGCCATTTTACTTTCTGTCTTGCTGCAGCTATCTTGCCCTCAGTCAAAATGGAGTTTCCAGCTTGCATGTTCCCGCCCTGATTCTCTCCTTTGCTTCTTAAGAAGCCACAGCTGAGCAATCAGTGCTTCAGAATCTAGCCTGCAGTGAACCTGTGACTTGACTCCTGTAAGCCTTGGACCTTGTACTCCAGCTATTCCTACTGAGGAACTCTGAAGCACTTGTGGACTCTGAACCCTGCTCTTTGAAAGACCCACGTTTGCATGGACTTACGGTAACAGAGAAGAAGATCCTGAATCTGTATTGGAGAGTGATTGCTGAGCTTGGATTACTCTGGCCTGCTGTGTCTCCTGTTTCTGTGTCTGCAAACTGTGTGACTATTTCTGCCAACTTGTATGAAGTAATACAGGACTTTTCTATATCAAACCTGTGTCTCATGTATGTTCATCGCACCCAAGCACAAGACGCTATATGAACTGTACTACATACATTACAGTAAAATTAGCTAAACAGCTAAAAAGCAAAGGAACAACCATCGTGGGAACACTGAACAAGATAAGGCGAGAAGTGCCTAAAGAAATAAAATCCATGAAAGAGGAATTGTACAACACTAAAGTGTTTAGAAATGAAGACAATTTTACACTTACAGTATATCAAGGAAAGCCCAACAAAAATGTTGTCATTTTGAGTTCCGTCCATCCAGATGTTGTTGTTGCGTCTGATTCCGCTAAAAAAACTCCAGAAACGGTAAAGTTTTACAATGAAACAAAATATGGAGTAGATGTAGTGGATCAGATGGCATGAAAATATACCACACGAACATGCACAAGGAGATGGCCTGTTCATGCATTTGAAAATGCCTTAGACTTTGCGGGTATAAATGCATGGATAATATTCAATGAGATAACCCACCAAAAAATGTCACGCAAGGCATTTTTGCAAACGCTTGTGAGAGAGTTGAGTGGTCCTTATGTCACAGATAGGGAAAAGGGTTCCACGTCCCAAGTTTCTACATGCTCAGAAGTGATGGTTCAAACAAAATTTTGCCAGATCAAAGAAAAGTGCAAGAAAAATAGATCTGTCGGCAATTGTAAGACTTGTGGTAAGTCTTTGTGTGGGCAATGTACTGCCATAAATCAAAGGCAATGCCTAAAATGCGAAACACCAAATGTTTAGAAGGTGAATTCTGCGCCATATTTTCATTTTTATGCTCCTCCACCTACATTTTCTCTGCTTTTTGTTCTTCAGTTGTTGTTTATATGTGTGCACTTGAATAAAAAAAAATGTTTGAAAAACGTCTATTATAATTATTGTTATTTTCTGTAGAAAAATAAGAAAAGCAGAAAAAAAACAATCAAAAGCATTACTGTTGGATCTCACAATAATAATACATTACAAAAAAATATAATTATTAATAAATAACCACAAATGAAACTCTAAAAATAAACGAAAACAAGCAAGGAGTCAAAATGACTCCTTTCAGTAGTTCTAGGCGGGGTCACGAGTCCAGTAGTCCTAGTGTTAAATGCTGCTGTCAAACTTGTCATTCCAAACTCCCACCGGTGCACCAGTGACGTGATAGAGGGTTGCTGATGGGTTGCTATGACAATTGATCAGACTATCCCAAGTCCCCTAAAAGAGCTAATAAGAACAATAAAAAGTAAAAAAATAAAATAGAAAAAATTTCAAATCACCCACATTTTCCCCCATTAAAAATAAAAATCTTAAAAATATACATATGTGGTATCGTGGAGTCCAGAAAAGTCTGATCTATTAAAATATAAAAACAAATAATCAGATTGGTAAACACAATAAATGAAAAGTTCAAGAACAGCAAAATTACAGGGTGTTTTGGTCACTGCAATTCTGCAAAAAATGTTGTAACGAGGTATCAAAATATCACATCTATCCCAAAATGTTGTCAGTAAAAACATAATCTTGCTCTGCAAAAATAAGCTGTCAACAGCTTCATTTACGAAAAAATATAAAAGTTACGAGTCTTGAAATATGGTGACACAACCCCTAAAAATTATTTTTGCAAACTTCTGATTTTTCTTTACTATGAAAATATTAAAAACCTGGACATGTTTGGTATCACTGTAATAGTGCTGATGAGCTGAATCACAATGCAAGTTCATTTTTACCACAAAATGTACACCGTAAAAATAATTCCAAAAAACCTATGTCAGAATTGTTGTTTTTTGCAAATTTCTTCCTACTTGGAATTTTTTTCCCATTTTGTAGTACACTGTGTGGTAAATTGAACAGAGTCATTCAAAATTACAACTTGTCCCACAAAAAACAAGATTTCATAAGGCTATGTGGACAGAAAAATAAAAAGCATTATGAGATTTAATACTAGGTACTAATAGAAGTTTAATACTAGGTACTAGTTTCAGGGCTTAAATGAGGAGATTCTTTTTGATTTGGTTCTTTATGATAAATAGGATAGACATCAAACTAAAGTCACACTCAGTGGAAAAATACTCAATTGCTTCATTGACTATGGCCGGGGTCACACTTGTGAGTGCAATGCGAAAAACTCACGCCAGTCTCATGCATCAATACCCGGCACTGCCGCCGGCACTCTGAACGGAGTATGCGGTTACATGTATTTCTATGCAGCTGAATGCTCCGACCCGAGTGCTGGCGGCAGTGCCGGGTATTGATGCGAGAGACATGAGCGAGTTTCTCGCATTGTACTCGCAAGTGTGACCCCGGCCTTACATTACGTGCGATACTCAAACCGAGCCCCCAAGCAGTCCCAAAGCACTCAATTTGAGTACCAAGCACCCTAGCAGTTTACTAGTTGCTCATCACTATTCCTTACAGTTAAAAAAAGAATTCTGAGTGTAATAAATAATTCAAGACTATTCTTATATAGCAAAATTGTCTATAAACCCTTTCTACGTATAGTAAAACTATACTGACGCATCTTCCAATATATGATACATAATAGCCATTGTAGAGGGTTGCACTCACTCAGCTGCCCTTGATGTAGGCACAGGAGGCAGTATTAATGCAAAGTCCAGGCAAGTTTATTTACCTTCATAAACCGCACCGAATGGCAAAACAAAACAGAGCCTTTTCTGGCACAAAGTGAAAACAAACTGGAAACAAATATTATATGTGGTATTGCAGGTCCGCCCACCCAAGTCAGCGCCTTTTGTAGCACACACTGAATGTAAACACGAACTGCAAGTAAATAGTCCATATAGCACTGAAGGTCAGTGTCTTTAACAACACAAACTGGAGGTCTCCACACCTCCAGCCACAGACACTGAATGAGAGACTTGGCCACCATTTTTTCTGCCAAACCACTTCCCTGGGGCTGCAGTATGTGAGCGTCATTCCCACCCATCTCTTATGACTGCTCATAAAACCCGGCCCTGGAATGGCCAAATAACTTTCTCAGCACTGTACAGACTGTACGGAAAGCTAGGTGTTTTACAATAAGAATGAATAGAAAGTATTTCAAACATCTTTTTGAGTAATTATTCAAGTGTTAATTGAAATAGAACCACTCCAGAAGACTACACAAAAAACTGCATACACAATACTAATAGGAGTCTATGTTTTTCTTCTTAGAGCTCCCACTTATCCCAATTAATCCTTTCCCTCAGCACAATGTTGCAAGAAAACCTAATATTAACCCCTTAAAGGCAACTTGTCATGCTGAAAACAGTATTCACTGACAGATATAGGGATCGATTCATAACTTTTGGATTTTCTTTAATTCACTTTTCTTTTTTTTGCCTTGAGGTATTCGCTGACATTCTATGGTGCAAAATACAAAATGCTATTTATTTTTGTTTTTAACTGCTTTCTGGAACATTTTAATGGCAAAAGTCACAAATTCTTTAAAAAAAAAAATCGCAAAAATATGAAATAAGAATACTCCTCCAGAACGGGATGTGGGTGAGATTCGACAAAAAATGCTACTGTACATTGGGCCAAAGTCGCATTTTCTCAATATGGTTAGGGAAGATTTTGAGGAAAAATAAAAAAAAAGACTTAAGAAAGATAACATAAAAAGGTTTCACAAAACATATAGAGAATAAGTCGCAAATACGAACAACATTAAAAAGGAGCAAATTACTCAGGAAAACTGGAGAAGCAGAAAACATGGCTTCCCGGAGAAAATAACTTAATTTCTCTCATGAGCCACTAGCTTTCAGTCATACAGAAATGCCTGTGTGACTACAGTCATCGCTTACAGTACTGTGACTGGTTGCTGTAAGCATGCCCAGCCATGTTGACAGACAGCTGGCTCTGCACTAAAGTGCTGCAAAGCCAGCTGTCAGTCAACTATATAAGAGGGGTCGTTTTTAGGAATGCTACTTTCAATAGATGGCAGAAGTCTACTTCCTCTCTGAAAAGACAATTTGCACATTTATTTTCCCATAAATGTATTGCATGGTCTCCTTACACCCTCCTTTTTGTCAGCTTTTTTAGAATATTTGATGAACAATGTTGTGTCTATTCAGCTGCTGATTCAGTACTGCAGCTTAGACAAGCGTCTAACTCTATGGAGCATTACACCATCCAGTTCTGTATTCTGTATACTTAATTGTTCTAGAACAATTATATTTCTACTAGTTTTCTTCTATGTTGGCCCAACCTTGGGAGATTTGCCTTTCTCCCTTGTAGAGTTAATTAATTTTGCCTCATGAATGGACTTATCTTTTAAAAAACTGTCAAGGGAAAAATGTCTAGATTCGTTATTTATTATAGTAGTCCAATATGAGACCTCTAAACACCACCTGAATACAATGACGTGATGTAGGTGATTGCTGTTGGCTGTTGCTGTAAATCACTTTCCTTGCACGTAACTACTGTACTTAGTAACAGTAATTTATGTTTACGTCACTTGATGCATTTTTTGATAAGAAGGGGATAACTTTCTTAAAAAAAGGTTAAGGTTTTAAAATTGTTTCAGTAGTTGAATTTAACACTGAACATGACACAACAATGCAGCTGCTGGTCACTGCTGTAAATTACTTACCGTATAAGTACCTAATGAACAATGTAACATTTTGGGTTCTTATTTTGGTAGGGGGTAATAATAGTGTTTTAAAAGCCAAAAATAAAAATGCTAAAACATTATACACACAAATTACTTTTTACATACCTGTTTGTCTATTACAACTTTTCCAAACTATTTTGGATAGAGGTAATTACCATATATACCCATGTATAAGCCGAGATTTTCAGCCCATTTTTTAGGGCTGAAAGTCCCCCTCTCGGCTTATACGCGGGTCATATGCGGGGGAGGGGGAGCGGGGGTGTCGGATCATACTCACCCCTCCGCCGGCGCGGTCTCTGCAGCCCCCCTGCTTCTCCCACGATCTCCGGCTCCTTCCTGCAGCTGTCACATGGCACCGCTCATTAAAGTCATGAATATGCACATATTCATGACTCTAATGAGCGGTACCATGTTACCGCTGTAGGAAGGAAGCGCTGCGGAGAGCGCCAGGAGAAGAGGAGAGGCTGCAGGGACGCGTGGCGGAGGGGTGAGTATAGCGATATTTACCTGTCCCTCGGTCCACCGCGGCGCTGTTCCCTCGGTCTGATTCCTCTGTGTGTGAATGATCAGGCAGAGGGCGCGATGACGTCGTTAGTGCGCGCCCCGCCCCGTGCCAGATCATTCACACACAGAGGAGTCAGACTGAGGGAGCAGAGCGCTGCGGTGGACCGAGGGACAGGTAAATATCTCAGGTGCCGGGGTCCTGAGCGAGCGGTGACACCGGCACCTGTCCCCCTTAGCGCGCTGGTGTCACCGCCTGCTCAGGACACCGACACCTGGCCCCCAGCAACGAGAGGTGAGTATGTCATTTTTTTTTTTTGCAGCAGCAGCATATGAGGCCTATACTATGGGGCATAATTGTGCAGCATATTTGGGCATAATCTGGAGCATATGGGGGCATAATATGGAGCATTTGGGGGCATAAGCTGTGGAACATATGGGGCATAATCTGGAGCATATGGGGGCATAATATGGAGCATATGGGGCATAAACTGTGGAACATATGGGGCATAATCTGGAGCATATGGGGGCATAATATGGAGCATATGGGGCATAATATGGAGCATATGGGGCATAAGCTGTGGAACATATGGGGCATAATCTGGAGCATATGGAGGCATAATATGGAGCATATGGGGCATAATATGGAGCATATGGGGCATAATATGGAGCATATGGGGGCATAATCTGTGGAACATATGGGGGCATAATATGGAGCATATGGAGGCATAATCTGTGGAACATATGGGGGCATAATATGGAGCATATGGGGGCATAATCTGTGGAACATATGGGGCATAATCTGGAGCATATGGGGGCATAATATGGAGCATATGGGGGCATAATCTGTGGAACATATGGGGGCATAATATGGAGCATATGGAGGCATAATCTGTGGAACATATGGGGGCATAATATGGAGCATATGGGGGCATAATCTGTGGGGGCATATATATTTTTTCTTTTATTTCTTCTTTCTCCTTTTTGTTCCATTTGAGGTGTAGCGCCAGTATCCGTTTATTTATTGTTTAATATCTATAATTCTGTGTATAACACACAGGCAGCTTCACCATGGCCATTGACGCTCTCAAACGAGACAGAGATTTCCGCTGTAACTATATTCAAAAACAATTCTCTACCAATTATGGCAGTACTACTGATTATGTCCAAACACAAAACCTTTTACGATCATTAGAGAAGCATCTCATACTTGAAATGCGTGACATGTGGGAAGTAGCCTCATTGGAAAAATATGTCCAGGCTGGCACGGTACCCAAAGGTTTAAGGATCTATAAGACACTTGCGGGTGACTTTGGTGATCCATCCATACAAGCAGATTGGGATAAGCTGTTTTCCAATTTTTCTAATCAAGCACTTCAATTCATTATTGAAAAACGTACATCAAATCTTAAAAAAACCAGTTGCATTATTAATAATATTTTTGACCAACTTAAGACTTATAATCACGATGAAACAGTCCATGACCTTACTGCCAATATTCTATTTAGATTAAAGGAAAAAGAAAAAGAAATTATAAACAAGAAATTGCGCAAATTTGCACGTGACCACATTATACTGGATAATTTACCATCCATAAATCCGGTTAAGAACCATGAGGAACCCGGTAATAGCTCTAATACTGGATTTGTTACATTGGATGAACTCCATTGTACTCCAACCAGTGCTTCTTTAATTACCTCTTCTGTCTTTTCCACATATAGTAATTCTACACAATATACACCTATGTCTATTCGCACCAATAACCATCATGTGGGTGCAAATTCCCGATCAGGCGATATTTCTCTACACAATTCTATAGTTAATGACGAATTTCCCTTGGATTCTCCATGTATAGAAAATATATTGATAACAACTCAAAATCGTTTTTCTGCACTGAGTGAAGATCCTAATGACATGGAAGAATATGATATCCCGTCTATCAGCACCAATTGCAGACCTATCCCACAACCAATGCCCACTAAGTCTAAACAAACCAATTGGATTCCAAATAGATCCATTAGTTCCAGGAACCAATATACAACAACAAGTACAGGTTCCAGGAACCAACATATAACAACAAGTACAGGTTCCAGGAACCTACACACAACAGCAAATATACCAAAAAAGTCGCTATATAAAAGTAATGGCACAACTGGTATATATAAAAATAGTAACAAAACCAATAGTAAAACGAAAACAACTTTAACTATTAACCGGGATTTTTTCCGGTCTACAAACGCAAAACAAAAAGAGGCAAAAGGGGTGGGAAACTCACCAAAAAGAAAATAACTGACATCTCTAATATTCAAAAAATCTTTAATTTAAGCACATATAAACTAACTCCTAATGAAGAGTCTCTGTTACGTAAAGGTCTCAAATTCACCCCCACTTCCACGGCGAAGCCGTTTAATCTTTATATCAGCATCAAAAAATTTTGCGTAACCTAGCATTGAAAAAGTACTTTTTGAAAAAACGCACAACGGACCATAATGACCAGCGTTTTGCTACTACCTTTTCCATTTCAGAACATATCCATACCAATTTGTCACTGCCATCCAATTTTAATCCTATAAGGAATATTCCAATTCTTTTAGGGCGTTTGAGTGTATGGTCACTAAGGACATCAGAAGGTTACAAAACAACAGAAAATTCAAATATACTCCTAGTAATTTGAATAGACAGGAGAAACAATCCATAATGGACCTTCAAAATAATAATCACATTATTATCCGGCCAGCGGATAAAGGCGGAAGTATAGTAGTCCTTGATAAATCTAAATACCACCAGGAATCGCTTAGACTCCTAAATGACACCATCACATATAAAAAAAAATCCAATTAGATCCCACAATTGAATATACAAAAAAATTAAATGAATTAGTCAAGGAGGGAAAGCAGAATGGTATCCTTACTGATAAGGAGTTTCAATTTATCAATAATAAATTTCCCAGTATGGCAGTCTTTTATCACATACCAAAAATTCACAAAGACAAAACCAACCCTCCAGGCAGACCAATTATTTCGGGGATAAACTGTTTAACAGCAAATTTATCGCGTTATATTGATTCTCATCTTCAGAAATGTATGCCCCTTATTCTGTCATACTTGAAAGATACTAGCCATACATTACAAATTTTAGACAATATGGAATGGTAGGAAAATTATATTATGGGAACTCTTGATATAAAATCCCTCTATACGGTAATAGACCCTCAAAAGGGCAGTGAATCGGCTGAATTTTTTCTTCAAATGCTTGATACATATAAAGAACCCCAGATTCAGTTCATTTTAAAAAGCATCAAGTTTATATTGAATCATAATTATTTCAAATATGAACAACAACATTATCTCCAAATACATGGTACCACGATGGGTACGCGGTTTGCGCCCAGTTTCGCTAACATCTATGTGGGTAAATGGGAACATCATTATATTTACCAAGACAACAAATTGCTTGATGGCTTAATATTATGGCGCCGCTTCATTGACGATATTTTTTTCATATGGGGCGGCTCCCCATTAGATCTCCAGTCGTTTATAATCAGTCTTAATGACAACAATTATGGTTTGGAATTTACACCAACCATAAGCAGAAATAGTGTCAATTTCCTAGATCTAACCATCTATGTAGAAAATAACAAAATTGCCACTAAATGCTACCGTAAGGATGTTGATTCCAACAGCTTCATCCATATATCCAGTTGCCATCTTCCCATCTGGCTCACAACTATTCCGAGGGGCCAGTTCATGCGCATTAGACAAAATTGCACCAACATTAGGGATTACAACACTGAAACGGACCGACTAACAGCTGAATTTTTGGCAAAGGGATACAACGCATCAGCATTGAATGCATCAAAGCAAGAAGTTGCTAACATCAATAGGGATACAACTATCTATAAAGATAGAGAAAACCCAACTCCATTAAGTATTGAGCAACAAATATCACAGGTACCGATTGTGACCCAATTTCATTCGAATCACATAAAATTTAAGAACATAATCAGAAAACACTGGGCTTTACTTCAAGGTGATAAATGTATAGGCAACCTTTTGCCAGATCACCCTAGGTTTATATTTACGAAAGCCAAAAATCTAGGCCTTCTTCTTGCTCCCACAACAAAGCCATTGAATGTAGGTGTAACTGAGTTACAACCAGTTCCACGAGTCACTGGTTTCCTACCCTGTAGAAAATGTTATGGATGTATGCATACCAAGCACAATAAAACTAAGAAGTCCAGTTTTACGGACTCAAGTGAAACAATGACGTTTAACATTAATTCTAAAATCACGTGTGAATCCAAGGGGGTCATTTACATCTTGAAATGCCCATGTAATAAACTATACGTGGGCCGAACAAAAAGGTGCCTTAAAATACGTATTAAGGAACATTTGACCAATATTAAAAAAGGGTTTTCAGGTCACCCTTTATCCCGCCATTTTTTGGAAAAACACAATAAAAGGTGCACAGACATTAATTTCTATGGCATCGATTTAGTTCCAGAAATTGTAGAGGTGGCGACTACATTAAATGTATGTCAAGGATTGAGTCCCGATGGATTTTCACTCTTGACACACTTGCTCCAAAGGGACTCAACCAAGAAATTGAGCTTTTTGCTTTTAATTCATTGAATTAACTAAAAACATCGTTTTGATCTCAATATATATATATAAAAAATTGAGCTTTTTGCGTTTAATTCATTAAAATAACCCAAAACATTGTTTTGATCTCAATATATATTAATGGTGCACATATATATGTACATGTCTCTTATAGAACTATTATTATTATTTTTTATACATGTGCATCCCTCACTGGACCAGTCATACCACATGTACATATATACATTTTCATGGGTCCAGTTTTAATTTTATGTGGATTGGTCAAATTGTTCACATTTTATAGTACACACACACATAATTTTAGTAATTTTTATTCGATTATTTTAACATTTTACTTCACGTTTATTGCTATGACAAATGTCACTAGTTATTTTAAATGATACCAATAAAGGATGGTTTTTAATTTAATTTATCTCTACTTCATTATGCATATCACATTTATCTGAAAGTCCATAATAACTTTCATATCCCAGCATGTTTTATTCTATTTCATTATCATATATAAACAAAGTCATTAGTCAATTATGGCAGGTCCAGCAGTTCTCTCATAACCACCACACATTGAGGTTTAGAATGAAAGGGAGCCTCATTAGTATTTCTTTATATATAGGAGCAATTCAGTGCAGTGAACTTTAGCTCTGATGAAGAGGGATAGTGGTCCCTAGAAACGCGTCAGCACACTTAGCCCCTGCACTTCCACGCAAGCGTAACTAATCGATGACGTCACCTTGCTGTTCCGCCTCTTCCTGTCGCAACCACAGGCGCTGCTTCCGGTCGGAGCGCGCCGAGTGTTTGCCGACCTCCTCCCAGCAACGCTCCATGCGGCGTCTATCCCCGCAGCAGACCAGATCCATTCGTATGCAGTGAGTACAACGCAGAGCACAACGCTCACCAGCCTATGTTTACCAGCTTACCCGCTTCATGCGGTGATACTTCCTGCAGCAGATTAGATCTATTTACACACAGTGAGTATAACGCTTAGTATAATACTCACAAGCTATTTCTAATTGGATTCTCTGAATGAGTATACAATTGTTATTTGCAGCAAAGTCTGAAGGAGTGGCTAAATTGTAAACTGGTATATATTGACACCTTATCTATACCGGTCATATTATATAATATTGCTCCATATGACGGCTCTCTATGCAACAATTTAAATCCTCAATATTGTGAGTATAGCAGCTATTTATCATCTTCATATGTTTTCTTTCTGCATTAGTACACAACCAGTAATTACTAATTATTAACATTGTATATTACAGGAAGGTTTGAGTAGGAACACTTTTTGAATTGATTCTGGGTCCATATCTCATCTATACTAGCATATATAGCTTCCTCAAATGTACCATCATTTAATCACTGAACCCTGTGACTCATCAATCAAAGTGACACAATATTCATAACCAAACAATTTTTTCAGTAAGTACTGGCACCAAATTAGTAAGTACAATTTTATAGGATTTTCCTTATTTTGTAGCAGCCAATAATTTACCGGCTGTCCTATTTTTTCAGTACGCACGTGAAGAGACCATTCCTCAAACAACTTTTCCTAGGACCTTGGCTATTTACAGTGAGTCCAACACTTTGCAATATTGTCTCATATAATCATATTATTATTATTGGGTACTCTTTGTTCAAGCGCGGTGTTTATTTATTCACTTTATATCTCTATTTTTGGTAGGTTAACACAGAGCCCACCTTTAAACTACCAGCTGCTTTCAAAGTACCAGTCTCATAATAAATTACCGCACACACATATATATTTTTTTCTTTTATTTCTTCTTTCTCCTTTTTGTTCCATTTGAGGTGTAGCACCAGTGTCCGTTTATTTATTAAGTAAATACAAGCCCCAAAAATTATCAAAATTTTTTTGCATAGTACCCCATGTGTAAATATAATATGACCAATAGTAGTAAAGTGCTAATAGTGCAACCACAAAAAACAGTCAATATTAGTGTTGAGCGATATTGCTCGATATCTAAAAATATCGTATCGAAATTGTATCGCCGATATCACTAAATATCGTCGATATCCGATTTCGATACCGGAAGTCCCATGTAAGTCTATGGGAACAAAATATCGAAATTAAAAAAAAACCATTCTTGCCTTGTTGGTTAATTTTACATGAAGGAAAACAACAAAGACTAATGTAGAATGTATTGGGGGAGGTTGAGGAGACAATAAAGGCATACATGTTTAACCCAATGCATTGGAATAGCATTCATATATTTTTTTTTGGAAATACGTTTGGATTGACTAACAAATTGACAATGTTGTTAACCTTTTTTCTATTTTGGCAAATATGTATGTTTCACAACTTCCATGCTCTTCACCTTTTTAACTTTTGCCAGTGCCACACTTTCTCCTTCATAATCTTCAGCAGCAGCATCATCTTTCTCATCAAATTATTCTTCATCTTCACCTTCTTAATTTTCTTCTTAAACTTCTTGCTATTCATGTTTTTGTTTACATTACTCATATTGTTATTATTAAACTAATTAATCTTCTTCATATTCAAATTCTTCATCTTCTTCCTCTTCATCTTCTTCATCATATTCTTATTTGTGACAGAGATTCCTGTACTTGTAATCTGTAAAAGTATGAATTGTTCATCCTTCCGTTCTTGCTGTCACAAAAGATTTAAATTACAACAGTATTTGTCCGTGTTCAGTTTAGCCTGCAGCAGCAGGCATTTTCCAGGGGCACCACGAGGAGGAACGGACTCACCCCCATACACTGCTTAGTCTTCTTCTGCTTAGAATTTAGAGCATATATTTTGCTCTTCATTTTGGTCTTATACTTAATGTTCTTCTGCTTTTTGATCTTTTGCTTATTGTTCTTCTGTCTCTTGTTCTGTATCTTGTAGTTTGTCTTAACCTTCTTTGTCCTGTTGGTGATCTTCTTCTTGGTAATCTTTTATTTTTTCTTTGTGATGGTGTTCAGGCTGGTTGGCTTCATGCTCGTCGTCCTTGTTGTTGTCATCTTCTTCTGGGTGGTCTTTAATGTCGTCTAATTTCCGAGAAACAGCTGACGTTACTGGAACCCTGACGGGTATCAGATGGAGCAAGAGACAATGGAAGTAACAAGGACCAGCTGACTGTGCTGGACCCCGGACGGGTAGCAGAAGGAAAAGAGGCAATGTCACAACCGAGTACCAGCTGACGTTACTGTGACACGGTTACTAAGCAGAGGTACCTGTGCTCCAAAGCACTACCAAGGACCAGCAGACGTTGCTGGAACTCGGATACGGAGATGGAGGCACCTAGGCCAAAGGCACTGGGGAGAACCACTTGACGGTACTGGACCCCGGACGGGTAGAAGAACGCACCCATGAAAATGTAAGTTGACAGGACGCAAGCCGTCCGCAGTTACAGAATCACACAGTCCTACAGTGGGTGCTTATCCTATTGTCACAATGGAAACCGCCTTTATTTACATATCCCACAGCACACATAGGAATCACCTAAACTGCAGGCACCATAGAGTAGGCTAACCCGAATGCAACACGACAGCACAACTTATTGGAGGATAATTGATGTTCACACTGCCAGGAAACAGCTGTCGTGCTGTAACCAGGCTGGCCAGGAGTCAGTACCCCTGCCAATTACTTACGAGCAACAAATGGCGGTGTTGTAGCCCAGGGAGTAGAGTTCAGGTGGTAGAAAGATGAACATAACCGGAGACATGGAAAACGTTGCCAAACAGTTATTTAATCTGAAAACGGACAGGCAAATTCAGGTGAGATCCATGCCTTGTTCATTTTCAGAAAAGTAAGCCGGTCTACATTCTCTGAGGATAGTCGCATGCGACGGTCTGTTACTACACCACCTGCAGCACTAAAGACACGCTCAGATAATACACTGGCAGCAGGGCAAGCCAGCACCTCCAATGCATACTGGCTAAGCTCTGGCCATGTATCCAACTTAGAGACCCAAAATTTGAAAGGGGAAGAGGCATCTGGGAGTACACTTAGAGGGAAAGCCAAGTAGTCTGTCACCATCTTACGGAAACGTTTCTTCCTGGTGACTGGAGCCGTCTCGGATGGTGTAGACCTTACTGGCGCTGTCACAAAACTTTGCCACATTTGTAACATACAGTTCTTGCCCTGTGCAGAGGAGCTGCTTCTGCTCCCTCTTGTTGTAGAGGTGTCTACACTGCTTCGACGCACAGAGCTGCTTTGTAAAGCAGTAGCAGCAGCAGCAGCAGCATCTCTCTCGGCTGGAATGTACAACAGTATGGATTGCACCAGTGTGTCTTGGTACTCCTGCATTTTACGGTCCCGGTTCACCGGTGTGATGAGGGTTTGTAAGTTGTCCCGGTAGCGAGGGTCTAGGAGGGTGTACACCCAATAATCTGACGTGCTGAGAATGTGGGCGATGCGGCGGTCGTTTCTTAGGCACTGAAGCATGAAATAAACCATGTGCTGCAGACTCCCAACTGGCCAACAAGGGCTGTCCTCTGGAAGAGGCGTCATCTCTGTCTCCTCTGCATCACCCCACCCTCGCTCTACATACTGACTACAGCGTTGTGTACCTTCCTCTGTAGGGATTTCTTCCTCCTCCATTGACTCCTCCTCCTCCTCATCCTCCTCACAAAGTGAGCCCTGCCCAGCCCTTTGTGAGGAACCACATTGCGCTGACTGTCCTGAAGGTAATTGAATTTGTGACTCCTCATCCTCCACCTCTTCCAAAACCTCTTCCTTTAGTGCTTTCAGTGATTTCTGAAGCAGGCAGATAAGGGGGACAGTCATGCTGACTAGTGCATCATCTGCACTCGCCATCCGCGTTGAGACATCAAACGCACGCAAAACGTCGCAGATGTCCTTCATAGAGGCCCACTCAGTAGTGGTGAAGTGTGAACGGCGCAAATTGCGAGTTGATTGCGCCTGTTGCAGCTGATACTCCATTACTGCTGGCTGCTGCTCACACAACCGCTCCAACATATGTAACGTGGAATTCCACCTGATGGGTACGTCACATATGATGCGATGTTCAGGAAGGCGAAATCTGACTTGCAGAGCTGCAATGCGCGATCTGGCCATGCTGGAACGTCGCAAGTGAGCGCACTCTAGGCGGACCTTGTGCAGCAGTGCATCAAGATCCGGATAGTCCCTCAAAAAACTTGCACGACCAAGTTGAGCACATGTGCCAGACATGGTATGTGAGTGAGGTTGCCAAGGCCCAGAGCTGCCACCAGATTTCGGCCATTGTCACACACTACCAAGCCTGGCTGCAGATTAGCTGACAAAAACCACACGTCGCTCTCCTGCTTGATGGCATCCCAGAGCTCCCGCGCTGTGTGGCTTCGATTCCCCATGGGAATTAATTTCAGGACGGCCTGTTGACGTTTGGCCACGGCTGTGCTCATATCGGTCGCAACAGGTAAGCGTTCACGGGTCCATGTGGAGGTATACCGTGACAGCTCGTGCAGCGATGATTCTGAGGAACTGGAGTAGGAGGAGGAATCAATGTGCACAGACTGGATTCCTGCAATCCTTGGAGTTGGCAGAACACGTACAGCGCCACTGGCAAGATCTGTACCCGGCTCCACAACATTGACCCAATGGGCAGTGAGGGAAAGGTATCGTCCCTGGCCATGGGTACTGGTCCACGCATCGGTGGTCAGGTGGACCCTGCTACTGACGGCGTTTAGTAGCGCATGTTTAATGTTTCCCTCGACATGTTTTTGCAGAGCAGGGACAGCTTGCCTGCTGAAATAAAATCGGCTTGGCACATTATATTGTGGGACTGCCAATGCCATAAAGTTCCTGAAACTGTCAGTCTCCACCAGCCTGAATGACAGCATTTCAAGGGACAGGAGTTTTGCAAGGCCAGCATTCAGAGCCTGTGCTCGTGGATGGTTTGCCGAGTATGGCCGTCTTTTATCCCATGCCTGTGTTACCGATGGCTGTTTTTTGTACTGGGAGTGTGACGATGACTGTGAACTTGCTGCAGTGGGTGGAATAACAGTTTGTCTATGGACAACAGTGACCGAGGTTCTTCCATGGAGATCCTGTGAGGAAGCCAAAACAGGTGTGTGAGAGCTGGAGGTAGAGGCTCGAACATGACGTAAAGATGTAGGTGCTGCTGTAGGTTGGCCTACATCTCCAGTGTGTCTTTGTAACTCAGCTACGTGCTTTGTCCGTACATGTGTCCACATATTTGTGGTATTCAGGTTCCTGATATTTTTACCTCTTTTAACTTTTTGCTTACACAGCTTGCATTGAACATAGCAAATATTATCTACAAGTCTGTCAAAAAAGGACCACGCAGTGCAAGTCATGGGAGCGCCAATTTTGACATTTCTAAGAGAACTGCTCCCAACAGGTGCCAAACTGGAGGCTACAGGCAAGCGAGTCTGCAGCCTACCTCTCCCTCCTCTTTGTACCGTTGGGACAATCTCTTCCTCAGAGCTGCTCCCACCACCTTGCTGTTGCTCACGCCATGTTGGGTCTCGGACTTCATCATCTCCACTACCCTCTTCCAACACCTGCTGCTGTTGGATGGTCTGGGCAGCACCATGCTCCACAAAACCTGGCACCTGAGTCTCATCATCATCATAAGATGCGTTCTGCGGTGTGCTGTCCATCGGCACTGGCTCACCCGCCTCTTCAGATTGAGAGAGACACAGCTGTTGCGCATCACTGCATACTCCCTCTTCTTCAAATTGCAGAATGCTGCTTGCCTGTGCCCGTGTTTGCGAGCCAACAGATTCTGAGAACAGAAGCAGAGACTCAGCTGGCTCCTGTACAGAACTCTCTGACTGCCTTGGCAATTTGACAGGCGGTGAACAGACAGATGGTTGCTCAACAGTGTTGTGTTCCTGAGAGGAGGTGGAAGGAATTGAAGTCGATGCATTGGCTGCCATCCAACCAACAACGGCTTCAATTTGTTCTTCCCGCAGCAGGGGGCACGCCGAGCTCCTACCAAAGTGCGCATAAAGGAACGCTCACGGGGATAAATGGTGGATGCTGTGTCACTGAGGGCGGCAGCAGACACAGAATCCCCACGTCCTCTCCCTGCTGAAACTCCACGGCCACGACCACGTGCCTTACTCACTGACTTCTTCATCTTGGTAGATTGATAAAGAAAGTCAGAAAAGTTATAAGGCCTAAGTGTGGTTATTACGCAGAGACTGAAGTGAACACTGAAACACAACTGTTCACAAATCACAATCTGTGAAAGGCTACTCCTTTGTCTACTTCTATAGTGTTTGCAACCAATGTATTGGATACGGATGGAAGCGCGTCACACTAATAGTTAAATTGCATGGAGCAGCAAGAATTACACTGAAGGAAAAAAAAAGAGTCTGTGAGTGACAGGTGCAGATGCCTACAGACAGCGTTGCATGCAGAGCAAACTGCAGCGTCACCTGCACTCACACACACCTTGCAGAGCTGTTAAAACAACACTGCAGGCAAAAGGAAGCTTTACACAGCGGTTGGCGCTAGCCTGCCTACAGCACAGTACACTAAATCGCAATCTCTAACTGTCCCTTAGAGTCAGCACAGCAGCGTTCTGTCCCTTACTGAATTCACAGCACAGTGACGCTAAAATGGCGGCGGCGCCTTTTATAGTGCATTCTGACATCATTTCAGCATCCAATCACAGCCATGCCATTAGTTAACATGACCGCAGCAGTACAGGATGTGCCCACACTTCTTAGGATTCCTTATTGGCTGAATAAAATCACATTGCCTCGCAAATAATTATGGGAACTTCCGATTCCGGTATTCGATAAGACGAAAATATCGAAACGAATTATCGAAAGGCCGATAGAGCTAATATCGGCCGATAGCCGATATTTGCATTATTGTATCGCTCAACACTAGTCAATATACAAATATCTTATGCTAAATATAAAATACAAAATGCATGCGATTGAAGTGCAAAACCATTAGAGACACATTCACAATATTGTGCCAAGTGATACTAATTACACGATTATCCCATGTGGATGGTACTGACCTGAACTAAACAGAAATGATAAATATTGCAGACCACACGACAATGGGCCACCAACAACAATGCTATGAAGTGCAGTGAAAACCTCTGTTGCATTAATACTATATGTGCTATGGGAGAACTAATGCAACAGAACAATGCAGAAGATAAAGTGGGGTCAATGAGACTTATGAACTACCTGGGAGCTAATGGGTGGTGTGGATGTGGGCTATTTGGTGCTTGTGGCTTTCCTCCTTTTTATGGTAATTTTTACATTTGGTATTTTTTATATTTTGTTTGTGCATATTTACTTAATAAAGAATTGCTCTTTTATCCATTGCATACGTTGCACTTTATATTTTCATTTTCACCAGCCTAGTTCTTTTCCTCCCCATCCACATCCGGTGTACCATGTTCTTTTATATTTATCCGGGTGGTCTGCCATCCACTATTCGGGACTTGTTGAACAATTGGCTTTTTATATTTAATCAGCACTTTATGCAAATAGTGTTATTCATTGTATTTCAAACAATTCCTGTTTTATTGAATGTAGAAATACCCTGTATGTGGCTGTATAGCACTGCTTAGCCCTTCGCAGAGACTCGGGAGGGAAGGAGATGTTTTTGCCTCCTGGAGCACAGATTTTCCTAGAATAGCTTGAGGATTCCATATACAGAGCACCTAAGTACTAGAGGAGCAGAATCCCCCTCACGAGACCCCATTTAGAAAATTATGCCCCTTTGGGAATTTATATACAAGCTTCTGGATATTTTTATTTACTATGTGCACTGACCTGCAATAAGATTCCCCAGGTCATTACGATTACGCAGATACCAAACATGTATAGCTTCTTTTTTACTTAAGTGGTGGAAAAAAATTCTGAACTTTGTTTGAAAAAAGTCTTTTGTTTGTCACTATTTTCTGAGACATATATGGTTTCTATTTTTTCAGGATCTGGGGCTGCGTGATGGCTGTTTTTTTGCTGCTGATGTGACTTTTTTATACCATTTTATACAATTTTGGGATACATACAATGTTTTAATCGCCTCTTATTGCATTTTATTGCAATGTTGTGGTGGCCAAAAAGAACCCGTAATTCTGGTATTTTGATTTTCTGTCTCTTTTAGCCATTTTCCGATCAGATTAATTTACTTTTTATTTTGATAGATATGTTATTTCTGAAATAAGTGATACTAAATGTGTATTTTTGTTACGAGCAAGGTGCTGGAACCACTGTGCATGGCCGAAGGAAAGACTGGAGATGCGTAACTAGGTATCCCACCAAATCCGACCTCGGATATGCGGCAGCAGGCGACACTGCGATCCGAGGAGAGACAAGGAGGTGGAACCAGGTGCTACTCCAGGACTGACCACGTGTATATGGCAGCTGACCTCCTAGGGATAGGTAGGCAGTTATTGCCCAAAGGGAGCAAGAGTGGATGCAGGCAGGCACTGTAGGAACACGGGAACCACAGATACGAACTGGACATGCATTGGCAGGTGCATACTGGAATAGCTGTTATATAAATGATTGCTGGGAGGTGCTTACTGGACCGGCTGTTAGACAGAAGGTCACTGGCAGGCGCAGGCTGGACCGGCTGTCATACAGATGAGCACTGGCAGGTTCAGACTGGACTTGCTGTTAAATTTCGGAGGAGTTGTCTAAAAAAAAAGGTGTCACCTAGCTGACAGGGGACACCTTAGGATGATGCGTTCATGGGCCCTTTAAGAAAGAGGAAGCATACGCTCCCAAAGCATAGTGCCTGGAGACCTACGCATGGTGCATGCACCCCGGGCAACAGCAGGCAAGAAGGATGGACGAAGTAAAAGATGGGTGCTGTGGTGGTGAGTAGGCTGGCATCCCTACTGGAGGAGAGGGAAAGCATTCGGGGATGCTGGCACTACAGTACCCCCCTTACAAGTCCTTTTTTTTAAGCCCACAAGAAGTCTCTCCAGAGAGGGGCATGGATGTTCACTCTGGGCGCCAAGGACCTCTCCTTAGGACCAAACCTCTTCCAACCCACAACAAAAAACATTTTTCCTTTTACCCTTTTGGTAGCCAGAATATTCTCTACCTTGAAAATGCCTTCAGAGCTGACTGGAATTAGGATGATACCTTGGTCTTTGGAAAGAGAACTGAGGATGACAGACTTAAGAAGAGACACATGAAAGGAATTGGGATCTGTAAAGAGGCAGGGAGTTTGAGCTTGTAGGCCACCTGATTAATCTTCTTAAGAACCTCGACGGGACCGATGAAGTGAGGACAAAGTTTATAAGAGGGTACCTTGAGACGGATGTACTTGGACGACAGCCAGACCTTGTCCCAAGGACAAAACAGAGGTGGATCAAGACGTCTGTTGTCTGCATGTCTTCATCCGTTCAGAAGACTTCAGTAATGTAGACTTGGTGTTCTCCCAGATTTCAGAGAAGCCTTTGATGAGCGGATTTAGCAGCAGGCATATTAACAGTCGTGGAAAGAAGGAATGGAATATTGCGATGCTGGCCGCATACCACAATGAACGTAGACTTGGCAGAGTATTCGCTTACATGGTTGTTGTAGGAAAATTTAGCCCAAGGCAAGCGCTCACCCAGTCACTGTGGTGGGCATTAATGAAGCCCCTGTGGAAATTAGTGAGTATCTGGTTGACTCACTCCACTCGGCCATTGAATTAGGGATGATATGCCAATGAGAAGTCCAACGTAACATTCAATAGTCTGCAAGTGGTCCTTCAAAAACTTGAAGTAATCTGGATACTTCTATCGGAGACATTATGAAGAAGCAGGCCGTGGAAGTGGAAAATATGAAGGGTGAATTTCAGCAAACACTGGCGCAGATGGAATACCAGGATGAGGAATCAAGTGCGCCATCTTGGAGAAACAGTCCACAACAACTCAGATGATGGAGCCAATACAGGAAGGTCCGTGATAAATTCATTGCAATATGCTGACAGGGAGCAGAAGGTACAGGCAAAGGAAGTAGCTGACCGGTTTGAAGCCATTTAGGAGTTTTATTTCGGGCACAAGAGGAAGAGGCAGAGACAAAATCCGCAACATCCTTGCTCACAGAGGCCCACCAATAATGTCGTGAAATGAGGAAAATTGTCTTCTTCTGTCCGGCATGGCGAGTGAACCCAGAGAAGGACTCGCTTCCTATCTGGTTCAGTAATGTAAGTCTTCCAGGGAGCAGATGAGACAAGTCCAAAGGAGAGACCGTAATTATTTTGGAGGGCTCAATTATGTGTTGAGGCTCTTCTTCCTGATCAGATGATACGTCTGCCTTAATGATTTATATCCGCCGGCCAGAAGTGGAGAATAAAGTTGAAGCAGCTGAAAAACAGAGACCACCTGGCCTGTCGAGGACTAAGATGTTGGGCGGACTGCAAGTAGGCTAAATTCTTGTAACCCATGTAGATACCCACCAGATGCAAAGCCCCTTCCAATAAGTATCTCCACTCCTCCCTCACCAGTTTGATTACTAGCAACTCCCGATCTCCAATAGAATAATTGCGCTCTGGCAAAGAGAATAGTTTTAGAAAAGAAATAGGAAAGGTCACAAAGCAATCAGGTCTTCAGTGTGAGGATGGCTCTAGCTCCTGAGGCAGAAGCATTGATCTCCAGGAAGAACTCCTTATTATTGTCTGGGTGATGCAGCACAGTAACTGAAGAGAAGGCTTGCTTAAGGGACACAAAAGCAGTTTTGGCCTCAGGATTCCATATCTTAGGATTAGCCCCTTGCAAGTCAGAGCTGAGATAGGAGCAGTCTGGGAAGAGAAATGGGTAATAAACAGGCAGTAGAAATTTGCAAACTCAATGAACCTCTGGATAGCCATCACACCGTCTGGCCGGGGACACCTCAGGACTGCAGACATCTTTTTGGGATCCATCTCCTGACTGGTCTCAGAATTAATGCACCTCAGAAATGGGAGAGAAATCTGCGCAAAAATGCACTTTTCATATATAGCATATAATAATAATGATAATAATAATCTTTATTTACCGTATTTTTCGGACTATAAGACGCACCGGACCATAAGACGCACCCCAAATTTTCAGAAGGAAAACAGGGAAAAAAAAATAATGTGTCAAATAGGGGGTCCGTCTTACAGTCCGAAGTGCTCTGTGTTGCAGGGGTGCTCTGTGGGGTGGCTGTGCTGTGTGGGGGTGTGCTGTGTGTGTGTGGGTGGCTATGCTCTGTGGGGTGGCTGTGCTCTGTGGGGTGGCTGTGCTCTGTGGGGTCGCTGTGCTCTGTGGGGTCGCTGTGCAATATATGGTACTCACATCCCATAGCGGTGATCCCAATGCAGCCTCCTGTGCTCTGTGGTGTCTGGCCAGCAGCGGGGCTCTGTGCTGCGTGGGGGGCTCCGCCGGCATTTCCCTCTTGGCCGGACAGCCCCCCGCAGCTCCGCTGCTGCGGCCTCCTGATACATGGCCGCCAGGGGCCTCCGGTGGCGGTCCCGACGAAGTCTTCCGTGCGGTGGTTCCGGGGCAGCAGCCAGCTCTGTGCTGCAGGGAGGCTCCGCTGGCATTTCGGTCTTAGCCGGAAAGCCCCCCGCAGCTCAGCTCCCTCCTGCATCTCGGTGGCGTCCTCAAACATGGCCGCCAGGTGTAAATGGTGTATTTACAATGATGGTCCAGCCATCTTGAGGGAAGGAGTGAGGGAGGGATGGATGGAGATAGTAAATGGGCTAGACACACACACTTACACATAGAATGACTTTGATTAGTGAACGTGATAGGCCGTTCTGAACAAATGTGTTTTGAGGGAGTGCATGAAACCATGCAAATTGTGGATAGTCCTAATTGCTTGGGATAGAGCATTCCAGAGGATTGGCGCAGTGCGGGAGAAGTCATGGAGTCGGGAGTGGGAGGTACGGATTAGAGCAGAGGTTAGTCGAAAGTAATTTGCAGAGCGCAGCAGTCGGTTAGGCCGATGGATAGAAATGAGGGAGGAGATGTATGGGGGTGCTGACTGTGGAGAGCTTTGTGGATGAGAACAAGTACTTTGAATTGGATCCTATAATGAATGGACAGCAAATGTAAGGACTGGCGAAGAGCGGACGCGTCCGAGTACCGATTAGCCAGATGAATGACCCTGGCTGCTGCATTCAGTATGGACTGGAGAGAGGATAGTCGAGTAACGGGGAGGCCAAGTAATAGAGCATTGCAGTAGTCCAGGCGGGAGTGGATCAATGCTACAGTGAGGGTTTTTATTGCTTCCATGGTGAGAAAAGGGCGGATTCTAGAGATGTTCTTTAGGTGTAGGCGGCAAGAGCGGGCAAGAGATTGTATGTGGGAGGTGAAGGAGAAATTGGTGTCAAACATAACACCCAGACAGCGAGCCTGCTGCCCACGGAAAGGGAAATGTCAAATTTAGGGAGGTTATTAGACGGCAGTAGCAGAAGTAGTTCAGTTTTGGAGAGGTTGAGTTTCAGATAGATTGCGGACATGATGTTGGAGACTGCATACAGTCAGTGGCGTTCTGTAGTACAGCGGGGGTAAGGTCTGGGGATGACGTGTATAGTTGTGCGTCATCAGCATAAAGATGGTACCTAAAGCCAAATCTGCTAATGGTCTGTCCAATTGGGGCCATGTAGAGAGAGAAGAGAAGGGGGCCAATGACTGAGCCCTGAGGTACCCCAACAGCGAGAGGAAGAGGAGATGGTGTGGAGCCAGAGAACAAAACACTGAAGGAGCAGTCAGAAAGATAGGAAGAGAACCAGGAGAGAGCAGTGTCCTTAATGCCTATTGATTGGAGCCTAGAGAGTAGTAGACGTTGGTCAACCGTGTCGAAAGCTGCAGAAAGGTCGAGAAGAAGGAGCAGAGAGTGGTCACCGTCAGAAGGTCATTGGTCACTTTGATGAGTGCAGTTTCAGTCGAATGTAGGGGGCAGAAACCGGACTGTGAAGGGTCTAGGAGGGAGTGAGTGGAGAGGTAACCTGTAAGGCGGGAGTAGACTAGGCGCTCCAAAAGTTTAGAGATGAAAGGGAGATTGGAGACTGGTCTGTAGTTGTTTGTGCAGGAAGGGTTGAGAGTGGGTTTCTTTAGTAATGGAGTAATGATGGAGTGTTTGAAGGAGGATGGGAAAATGCCAGAGGAGAGTGAGAGATTAAAGATTGTAGTTAGGTGAGTTGTGACAACTGGAGAGAGAGACTGGAGGAGATGTGAGGGGATGGGGTCGGTAGTGCATGTAGTCAGACGAGAGGAAGAGAGGAGTCTGGAGACTTCTTCTTCTGTGATGGGATCAAATGTGGAAAGTGAGCCAGGGGAAAAGCAGGGAGGGATGGGAGTCACAGCACTTGGTGGTTGAGAGCAGATTTCTTGACGGATATTATCTATTTTTTCTATAAAGTGGGAGGCCAGGTCATCAGCACAAATGTCTGTGACAGGGGCTTGTGCTTTTGGCCTGAGAAGGGAGTGAAAAGTGTCAAAAAGTTTCTTGGGGTTGGGGACGTGGCTTGACCGTCCATCTGACTAGCTGCATGCTGGAGTAGCTCCTGGGGAGAGCTCAGTCTGAGACCCACCACAGCTTCTATTTTCTCCCATTATGGTGCGAAACGGCAGAGATAGACTGGAGGAACACAGCGGGACCCCCAAAAAGCCAAAATCACACAGCAGTTTGCAGTGGTTTGGTCACAAAAGCCGGACTGCTACACCACAGGCCTCTCCTAAGATGGCGGCGGCAGCCGGGACACACAGCCAGCAGCAGCAGGACTGGGAGAGTGCAGAGAGTGAAGAGGAGGGGGGTGAGGAGGAGGATGCCCCACTCACCAAAGCCTTCTTCAAGGCGGCGATCCGTCGCTCGCTTCAGCTGCAGCAGAAGCAATTACAAGCAGCTCTCACTCCACTCACACAGGAGATGGCAGAGTTCCGGGCAGACTTTACTTTAATGGGCCAGAGGCTGGATGGTGTGGAAGAAGCCCACACACAGACGAGCGCGACTGTGGCTGACCTGACTGTGCAAGCTGAACGGCATGAGGCGCATTTAAACCGCGCTTTTTTAGCTTTGGAGGACCAGGAAAACAGATCGCGTCGCAACAATCTTAGGATTAAAGGATTGCCGGAGACCTGGGCCGCAGAAGCCCTCACCAAGGTGGCGACCGTGCTGTTTACTGACCTGTTAGGCCCGGATAGGGCCAGCTCCATACAGATTGAGCGGATCCACCGTGCCTTGAGACAGCGTGGGCCGGCATCTGGCCCTCCAAGGGATGTGATCTGTAAAATCCTCTCCTTCACCGACACCAAGGCCATCCTGGATGCAGCGCGCACACAAGGTACTGTACACTATGCAGATGCTCCTATATCGCTTTTTCAGGATCTTGCTGCCTCCACTTTGGCAAAGAGGAGGCTGCTTAAGCCGCTGTTAGAGGCCCTAAAATCCCAGAACTGTAAATATATGTGGATGTTCCCATTTGGACTGCGAGCCACTGTGAAGGGTAAATCCATTGAATTACATGATCCAGGGGACTTACAAGCTTTCTGGGAGGCATTGGATATGGAGCCTGTTACTATCCCTTCTTGGCTCCCGATCACTGACTCTGTGTCTGTCCGCAAACCAGGGAAGGTGACGGCGTGGCAAGTAACTGCTACTAAGAAGAAGAAGGGGCACACGCGAGCAGTGGAGTGAGATGTGCCTGCCTGTGTGGCTTTATTCTGCTTTCTGTACTAGGAGACGTGCTCCGCTTGTTTTCCCTGGTGCTGCTATGCTTTGCCAGGTGTAGGGAGGTTCTGAGGATCTTCCCCATTTAACGGTTTTTCCACAGGTCTTTTTTGCTGTATGGTGTTTCCATGCCTCTCTCCCCTGTGATGGGAGTGATTGACTAAAAGTTGCATTCATGTTTAGTATAGTCTTGATGCAGTTCAGTTCTCTGTGTGGAAGCTAACTATGCACTGTGCTCAGTTTATAATGTAATTCCTGCTTTTGAACACAGGGGGAGCACTGAGGGGGTTTTCTCCATACTCTACTTTTTCTCTTCATTTTTTGCTCCTGCATTTCCCTGGCTGACTGAGCTGGTTGAAGGGGTTTACTTCTATGCTTAGTTGTCTTCCATGAAAAGCTCTGAACAGGGAGGTATGGAGATTCCCTTTCGTATACATGCTTTTTCTATATGTTATTTACTCTGAGTTTGCCAACCCTTTCCCCTTGAGCGGGGGATGGTATGCTGAGAGCTGCATTTATGTTTCTGGGGGATGTGGTACAGTTCGGTGAGCTGAATGGAACTAAACCTTACAGCCTGTCCAGTTTTTAGCGTGCAATTTATGCTCCTGGACACAGGAGGGAGCCCTTGGGTTCTTTCCCATTTAGATTGCCCATTCTTATTTTGCATCTCCTGCTTTTCTCTGAGTTTCATTTGCTCTCTGAACTGATTGAGGGAATTTATGTTTTTACTTCAACGTTTACAACCTCAGGCTGCCTGTGATTACCCCTGCAGTTCATTGGGGGGTTAATCTTCACCAGGCTTTTTGCATCTTGGGGTTTTGAGATGTGTCTTAACTGTTAACTGTTAGGTCTGCGCATACTGCTCAGACCGCCGCTGTGGAGTGGGAGGATACAGCGGGCATGAGCCGGGGGCTCCTCCCCCTTTTTTCCTTATTCTGCAATGTTACTGTTTAGTTGTGTTATTGTTTACTTGCCATTTTGAGTTTATTTCTCATGAGACTGGTGGGTCTCAGCCATGCATGCGACTGCCTAGCATGGGTCAAGCCTTTTCTCTACCATTAAGTCGCCCTTTCTGGAGGAGTTGGTGGTGGAGGGGAGGGTGGGGCCTCTTCCAGACCCCTAAGCGGGGTTTGGAACGGGACCTGCTATCTTTTTGGAGCTCCCGAGTTTGTGTATACTCAGGTGTATACACCAGTACGGCTTCTTTGACAACCTTTGGTTAGGTTCCTTAGGGAATCATCTATGTTCTGTGTTGTGTTTGTGGTGGATGTTGTTTATGTCTGTGTGTTTGTTGGTCTTGGACGTCGGGAGCTCTGCACCTTGTTTTTAAATGCTGCAGTTGGTTGGGGTCGTTTACCCCTTTCTCCCGGTGGTGGCGCTTTGTCCCAGGTCTTGCCATTCCCTTTTTCGCCCCTGACAGTGGCTGCTCTGCTCATCTCTTAACCTCCCTCTTGCTTTTCATCCTAATGACCCGTTTCACTGTGCTCCTTCACTCTTCTCTTTTTCTTTGTCTCCGTACCCTTTCTGATCGGTTAGGCATGATGGACTGGTGGGCATTTGGGGGTTATATGCTAAGCTTGTTCTGTATTACTGGACTCTATGATGGCTCCTTTGTCGCTTAAGATAATATCATATAATGTAAAAGGTCTCAATTCTGCGCTTAAGCGCAGCAAGGTTTTCTCCCTTCTCAGGCCTGATCTCCCAGATTTTCTCTTTTTGCAAGAGACCCATTTCCGCGACAACGGGATTCCTCAGTTGCCCGCCCGGTTCCGTTATTCACAGTGGTTCCACTCCACGGCGTCAGCTTCCAGGTCAAGAGGGGTAAGTGTTGGTGTACGTGCTGATTGCAGATTTTTGTGCGCTGCTTCACTTATCGACACAGAGGTTAGATACGTGTTACTCAAAGGGACCGTGGACGGCCAACTAATCACACTATGTAACCTTTATGCCCCAACAAAAATACAGCTGCCTGGCTACTTAAGATGCTGCGCATGGTTCAAACGTTTGGAGAGGGCGTGTTGATACTGGGGGGTGACTGGAACATAGCGTTACAACCTCTGCTGGACACATCGTCCGGCCACTCCAAGATTGCTCAGAGAGCTTTGCGCGCCATACATAAGCTCTTGCAGGAACTGAAGGTGGTAGATGGTTGGCGATCTTTACATGCCAACGATAGAGATTACAGCTTTTATTCGCGGGTCCATGACTCATACCATCGGATAGACTTCCTATTTGTTTCACAGTCCATACTTCACTGTATCTTGGAGGCTTCAGTGGGTGTGATTTCCCTGTCAGACCATGCTCCGATTTCCTTAACCATGTCACTACCGGGGCGTATAGGCACCAATTGGTCTTGGAAATTGAATCCGACCCTGTTGGATAGTAAAGAGGAGATGGCGTCTATCGCTTCTCGAATCTCTGAGTACTTTGCGTTGAACGTTACAGATGGGGTATCCGCGGCTTCCACGTGGGAGGCACATAAGGCGGTCCTGCGGGGCCATTTTATTGCTTTGGGTGCGCATTTTAAGAAATGTAGGACAGCCAAGCTTCACGCCCTGCTGTCAGACATCCATAGACTGGAATCCCAACATAAGAAGTCATTGGCGCGTTCAGTATTCGCTGAACTCCAGACATTACGTTCGCAGTTGAGTGATCTACTGAATGTGCGACTTGCGAAAGCATACCTCCGCGCCCGTCACACGACGTATGTGCATGGTAACAGGGGGAGCAAGGCCATGACCGCAATGATAAAACAATTACACCAAACCTCTCTTATCCAACGACTAAAGGCACAGGATGGCACAGTGTTGACAGATTCTCAAGCTATAGCGGACAGGTTCGCATCCTACTATCATGACCTTTACAATTTACATGAGAAGGATTCGACTCTGTCTCCGGCGGCAAAGAAGGATTTGGCTGCCGCCTTTTTACGCTCGGTAGATCTCCCAACCCTGGGGAATCGGATAGGTCCTCTCTTATGACACCATTTACCTCTGAGGAAATTTGGCTAGTTTTGAAAGACATCCCTACCGGGAAAAGCCCAGGGCCGGATGGCTACCCGATACTCTATTATAAAAAGTTTTTTCCGACCTTGGCTCCCTATTTAGTGAACTATTTTAATGCTCTGCTTAAAGGCCTGCCCTTGGGACAGGCATCCTTGGATGCCCACATAACTGTTCTGCCCAAACCCGATAAGGACTTGCTGGAATGTGGCAGTTACAGGCCCATTTCCCTCCTCAACACGGACTATAAGCTGTGACGAAGTTGTTGGTGTCCAGGATTTCTGGATTCTTGGGATCCCTAGTCCACCCGGATCAGGTGGGCTTCGTCCAGGGCATGGAGGGTAGAGACAACGTTCAACGCGTGCTATATGCCATGGCACACTCTGCCGCAAGGGACCTACCTCTCTCGCTCTTAGCCACTGATGCCGAAAAAGCTTTTGACCGGGTGGACTGGGGATTCTTGGAATTGGTTCTGACTCGATTCAGATTTCTGGCCCAGTTTATTAAAATAGTGCGTAACCTGTATTCCACCCCTAGAGCCCGGGTCAAAGTTAATGGCTTAGTGTCCGCTCCATTCGAAATTAGGAATGGAACGAGACAGGGCTGCCCACTGTCCCCTACTTTATTTGTATTTATGCTAGAGCCCTTCTTACAGGCTGTTCGGGCGTCCCAAGGGATACAGGGGAGTAGGTGTCATAAGGTGAATGCCTTCGCGGATGACTTACTTTTTTTCTTACCTTCTCCGGAATTATCGTTGGGCCCTTTGTTGTCTTTATTGGAATCATTTGGTTCCGTATCTAATTATAAAATTAATCTCAATAAATGCGAGATGTTGGGTCACAATTTTTCGCCTGGCAGGAGGGGGAGGGTTCAAGAGAACTTCCAGTTCACCTGGGCGCCCACCTTTATTACACACCTGGGGGTTCGGATCCCTGAACACTTAGATTCGTTATATGAGCTCAATTATGGTCATATTTTGCAGAAAGTGAGGGGCCAATTATCTTCTATTAATATCCCGTATCTCTCCTGGCTGGGTAGAAAAAATATTGTAAAATCTTATGTAATGCCCAAAATTTTGTATTTTTTGCAGACACTCCCTATTCCCGTCCCTAAGTCCTTTTTTACTACCGTGCGTAGACTTTTCTCGAGCTTTATTTGGGGAGGGAAGAAACCTAGACAGGCCCACGCGGCTTTGAGGAGGACTACCCACGCGGGGGGCATTGGCCTGCCAGACATGGAGGTTTTATTATAAAGCGTCTCAACTCCGTCTTCTGGCAGACTTGCTGTCGGTTCTAGGCGTACTTCCTGCAAGAGCTTGGCGCTCGAACTATTGGGAGATAGAGGGGTTGCGATGCTATGGACCTCGTCATGGTGCCATGGGCGAGGCTCATCTGCCAGGGCACGGGGCAAGGTGAAAGACATGCATTGGCTTTTTCGCGGAATTCCTCTGACGGAAAAAACTCACCCTGGACGAGCAAAGACGTTTCCCCAGGCCATTTCACTGTACTCCCCTGTCGGTGTTGCCTTGGGTTGTTAACCCTGATTTCCATGACCACCTAGGGGTGTGGAAGAGACTCTCTAAATGGTCCCTAGGGGACTTGCTCGAAGGTGAGGCAGCGCCCACTGAGGATCTTTTTCAATGTATAGCAAGTGAGATGGGCTTGGGCGACACCCATATCCAGCATGTTCGGTCTTTATGGAAAAAGTTTTTAGGTCTGGAGACCCATAGATGTCCTCCTTCGTGGTTTTAGATGGTGGTCGCTCAGCCGACTCTCCCGGGAAAGCTGACCTCTTGCCTGTATTACCGATTGATCGCAGAAAATGCCCCAAGCGTCCCTTTTTTCTAATGCAATGGGAGGGAGAGTTGGATATGGTCTTTTCTGAGGCCAATATTCGCCAGATACTGGAGAGGGCGCATGGTTTTTCTTCCTGTGTCCTCACTCAGGAAAATACCTATAAAGTGGTCTCACGCTGGTACAGGCATCCGGTTAGATTGGCACAGATGTATCCGCAGTAGAGTTGAGCGATACTTTCCGATATCCAAAAGTATCGGAATCGGAATGGTATCGCCGATATCACTAAAATATCGGCGATACCCGATACCGGAAGTCCCATGTAAGTCTATGGGAACAAAATATCGCAGCTAAAAAAACCTCTTTCTTTCCTTGTAAACACTAAATATACACACATAGAATACAATATATATTATATATACATGTCATTGTGACATGTATATATACATATATGTATAGTTTATACACTTCTACATAGTAAAATATCCTCTGATTCAATTGCCGGGTAAAGCCGGCATCTGTGAAAAGACAGAAGCACCCGACATGAAATGACACTTGGTGTACATAGGGTTAACCATGTCTTTTCATGTCCTTTGCTATCTGATTTGCACAAACAATTACATCAGTCTATGTGTGTAAAATTTCACACCTGTAGGGGTTAATTAAAGGTGTAAATTCGTTGTAAAAAAACTGACTTTTTTGCTATGAATTTACACCTTTAATTAACCCCTACAGGTGTGAAATTTTGCACGCTTACACTCATGTAATTGTTTGTGCAAATCAGATATCAAACTACATGAAAAGACATGGTTAACCCTATGTACACCAAGTGTCATTTCATGTCGGGTTCTGCATTTTCACAAAAGCCGGCAATTGAATTAGCGGCTATTATACTATGTAGAAGTGTATGAACTATAAATATAAATATATATATATGTGTCACAAATTCAATGACATGTATATATATATATTGAGGTGTAAAATTGCTGAAAAAAAATGCGTGGGCTCCCGCCCTATTTTCGCAACCAGACAGACAAAGCCAGGAGTGGGGGCAGATAATAATAGCCCAGAGAGGGACCATTTTTTTGGCCCCCCCGGCTACTTAACATTCTGCCCCCAGACACCCCAGAAAGGGCAAATCTCTAATTAGATTTGCCCTTTCTGGCACTTTGCCCGTCTATTCCCATTGCCCTGTAGCGGTGGCGAATGGGTTAATAAGGGGTTAAAATGACCTTGCAATTGAAAGGTCACTTTAAGCCAGGTTAATAATTGAGAGCTGTCAATTAGACAACTATCAATTATTAATCCTATTGTATGAAAGAAAAATCAAACACACACACTTTAATAAAAAAGAAGTTTAATGAAATAATCACACAGTTTTTGACCATATTTTATTTACCTGCTAAAACCATTTCCTGTAATAAAAATAAAATAATAAAGCAAAATTATTCTTACCAATCCGATGCACAGTCAGGTCCCACGGTGTAATCCTTCAGAAAGGGTTAATGTTTACTGCAGGGACCGCAGCTAATGCTGCAGCCTCACAGTAAACCCCCAAATGAATGAGCTCCTCTCCTGGCTGACAGGAGAGGAAGTGGAAAGCTTAATTGATTGCTTTCCACTTTCACTTCAGGTCAGCCAGGGACACCATCAGTGACGTCAGAGGGAACTGATTAACAAAAATAGGGGTTCCCTTCGAAAAAAAATGGCGTGGGGTCCCCCCTATTTTTGTTAACCAGCCAGATGAAGCAGACCGCTGAGGCCTGGATTTTCAGGCTGTTAAGGAGCCAAGATCCATGGACCTTGCCAGCCTGATAATACCAGGCCACAGCAGTCTGCATATCTTGGCTGATTAACAAAAATAGGGGATCCCCTCGAAAAAAATTGGCGTGGGGTCCCCCCTATTTTTGTTAACCAGCCAGATGAAGCAGACCGCTGAGGGCTGGTTTTTCAGGCTGGTAAGGATCCAATATCCATGGACCTTGCAAGCCTGATAATACCAGGCCACAGCAGTCTGCTTAGCTTGGCTGGTTAACAAAAATAGGGGATCCCCTCGAAAAAAAAAACGGCGTAGGGGTCCCCCTATTTTTGTTAACCAGCCAAGTAAAATGCAGACTGCTGCGGCCTGGTATTAAAAGACTGTCAAGGCCCATGGATTTTGGCCCTCAACAGCCTGATAATACCAGGCTACAGCAGCCCCACATTTGGCGCATCAAAAGATGTGCCAATTGTGGCACTTTACCCGGCTCTTCCCACTTGCCCTGTAGCGGTGGCAAGCGGGGTAATAAGGGGTTAATGTCACCGTTGATTGCACGGTGACAATAAGCCCGGTTAATAATGGAGAGGTGTCAATAAGACACCGATCCATTATTAATCCCAAAGTTTTTAAATGTGTAAAAAAAAGACACAGCAAGAAAAAAGTCTTTTAATGAAATAAAAGAGACAACACAGTTTTCATTTTTTTTATTACTCTCTCATTCCTGCGACGCCATCGATCTCCTGTAAAAAAATAAAAAAAACAAACCAACAGTATACCACCTGTCCGACGCAGTCTATAATGACAGTCCCACGACGATCCAGCTCTGCTACATCGGAATGACAGGCAGAGCCTGACATCCCGGCGCAGCACAGCTGCTTACCAGCTTCCCCGGCGGTGACGTCATCGGACTGCTTTACGGCCGCGATTACCCAGCAGTCACTGCAGTTATCGCGAGAAACTGCATGTGACCGCCGGGGAGAAGAGGATGGCGGCCATTAAGCAGTCCGGGATGTGACCGCCGGAGATCTTCTGCCGGGTAAGTGCCGCTGACTCCTGACAGACCCGACCGACGGACACTGACAGTGACAGTGACAATCCCGATTCCGGTATCCGATATGACGAAAATATCGGTACTCGGAATCGGAATTCCGATACAGCCAATATCGGCCGATACCCGATATTTGCAGTATCGGAATGCTCAACCCTAATCCGCAGGCATCGGACAGGTGCTGGCGCTGTGGAGTGGAACGTGGCACGCTGGTACACATCTGGTGGTCTTGTCCGCGACTTAGGGCTTTCTGGGAGATGGTGAATAATTGTGTAAATGAGATCTTGGGCTACACTATATTGTTAGAGGCTTCTTTGGTGCTGCTGAATTTGGATACCCAGAGCGTGCGACTGCGGAAGGGCTCATTACTCACCTTTCTTATTATTGCAGCCAAACTCTTGGTGCCCAGATTTTGGAACAGTACCTTGGTCCCTAGTCGAGAGGAATGGATGGATAAGGTTAACCAATTACAACGGCTAGAGGAATTGACTAGTTGGGAAAGGGGGAAACATGATAAGCATTTAGATACCTGGGAACCGTGGCAGAGGTGGAAGAGTACAGGTTCCACGAATGTGGTGACGGATGGACAGCCCCTCTCACACATAGCTGCTCAGCAGCTATAGATTCCAGGGTACCAGGGTTTGGGTGTTCTTTTCTTTAGTCTTATGCCTCACTGCTCTGTTAACCACCCCCGCTTTTCACCTTTACTCCTGTCCTCCCTCATCTTTCTCGTTCCTCTCTTGCACTGCTTCTTCCTACCCTCCTTGCCGTCTTATCTATCTCTCTTCCATCTTTCTTCTGGTCACTGACTCTTCTTTCGGATTGCGCCACTGTGCTTCAGGATGATGCTGCCCCGACATCCATGATCTGACGTCCTCGTCTACTGTATTTGTCTTTGTCGTTTGTTCTTTGCTTGTTCGTTGTCTTTGTCCTTTGTCTGGCGTTTTGTGTTGTGCTACGTTGTGTCATAACTGTCATTGTTTGGGTTCTTTGTTCTGAGATACGTATTGGGCTCTCACACCCATGTTATGTCACATTAATCCGACTTGTAGGCTGCTGCAGGAGTAGCTTGGGGTCAGTCAAAACCCCCTCCTGCAATAGATACTTATATGGACGTCCCGTGGGAAATTTCCTATTGATGGGGATGAGTTACATATTGATGGTTGATGGAACAAGAACTTGTTGTATTTTTCTAAGGTCACTGTTTATTTCATGTGCATAATGTGTATGTTCTAAAAATTTCAATAAAGATTTTGAAAAAAAAAAAAAAGTTTCTTGGGGTTGTTGGCTAGTGAGGAGATTGGGGTAGTGAAGTAGGTCTGTTTGGCGAGGTGAAGGGCAGCGTTATAAGTTCTTAACATGAATTTAAAGTGAATGAAGTCTTCTGGTGTGCGGGTTTTTCGCCATAGGCGTTCAGCACTCCTAGAGCATTGCTGGAGAAGTTGAGTTTGCGATGTGAGCCAGGGCTGTTTTGCTGTGTGTTTGGAAGTTCTGAGGGTGAGAGGCGCTACTTGGTCAAGGGTACTTCTAAGAGTGTCATTGTAGTGATGAACAGCCAGATCAGGACAAGAAAAGAGGAGATTGGGGACAGTGATGAGTGTAGGGAGTCTGAAAGTGTCTGAGGGTTAATGGCTTGTAGATTTCTAAATGTGTGGTAGGTAGGCGTGCGCTGGGGTGGTCGAGGATTTGGGAGCATGAAGGAGAGAATGTTGTGGTCAGAGAGTGGAAGCGGTGAGTTCTTTAGGTGGGAGACTGAACAGAGCCGGCCAAAGACCAGGTCAAGGGTGTTACCGTCCTTGTGTGCCTCAGAGGTTGAAAGCCGTGAGAGGCCTAGAGAAGTGGTTAGTGTTATGTTTCGGTAGCTGAGGAGAAATTGCAAAAAATAGCCAAAGTAGTAATACACCAGAGAGGCTGGAAACTATTGGATTGCAGTACACTAAACTAACCGCCACACTAGAAGTAGCCGTGGAGCGTACCTACGGTGATCCTAGACGCCTCGTCACAGCCGGAGAGATAACTACACCTAAAAGCAGAAAGATGAAAGCTATCTGCCCCGGAGCAGAATCCCCAAAGAAATAGGAAGCTGTTATGATTTGGTAGCTGAGGAGAGCAGGCAAAAAACGGCAATACACCAGAGAGGTTGGAATCTACTGGATTGCAGTACCCTGACTAACCACCACAACTAAAGGCAGCCGTGGAGCCTACCTACGTTGGTCCTAGACGCCTCGCACAGCCTGAGAATCTAACTACACCTAAAGATAGAAAGAGGAAAACTATCTGCCCGGAGCAGATCCCCAAAGAACATAGGAAGCCCCCAAACATGTAATGGCGGTTAGACAAGAGGAAATACAGACACAGACAGAAAATAGTATGAGCAAACGTTGGGGCCCAATCTTCCTAGAAAGAAAAGCATAGGAAGGACACTTACTGCAATCCAAAAAAAAACCTAAAAAAATACCAACTCACTAATTGCAAAAACACCTGAGATCACACGACCTCTACCACCTAAATTAGTTCTCTGATGTAACAAAACTAAGCAGCAGCCACTGAAAAAACTGGAAAAGGCAAATGAACAAATAACAGTGGCTCAGATAAACTGAGAGGAGCACAAGCCCCCGGAGGGGACCTGGCTGACCTCCACAGAAGAGCAGGACAAAATGCAAAAAGCAAGCACAAAAATAAAAGCAGAAAATATCTTATCTGTTAGCAGAAGATGCAGGCAAGACACAGCAAGCTTCCAAGTGAACCAGGAACCAAAGTTGAGACAAGAACAATTAATCACCGGCAACCCTGATGGGAGGGAACCTCCCTTATATAAGACCAGTCTGTACACCTGATTGCCAATCTTCACAATCTTCATTGAATAGTTCAGTACTGTTTGTAACCACCAGAGGGAGCTTCTGCTCATAATTCATTTCTAACACATTCACAACAGTACCCCCCTTGAGGAGGGGTCACCGAACCCTCATTTGGGCAACCAGGTCGGCCAGGATGAGCTCTGTGATACGCACGGATCAGTCTCCTAGCATGGATGTCCAAAGCAAACACCCAAGAGTTGTCCTCCTGACCATAACCTCTCCACTTAACCAAATACTGGAGTTTCCGTATAGAAAAACGAGAATCCAATATTTTCTCAACCACATACTCCAGATTGCCCTCAACCAAAACAGGGTCAGGTGGCGCAACCATAGGAAACACTGGCTCGACAAACCTCTTCAATAAGGACTTGTGGAACACGTTATGGATCTTAAATGTCCCTGGAAGAAGTAAACGAAAGGAAACAGGATTAAGAATCTAGATGATCTTATAAGGTCCAATGAACCTAGGCTTAAACTTAGGAGATGCAACTCATAGGGATATTTCTTGAGGACAACCAGACCAAGTCCCTCACTTCAAACCGAGGACCATCAGTCCTATGCCGGTTGGCAAACTGCTGGGCCCTCTCCTGAGAGAGGGACAACCTCTCCACTACCTGGTCCCAAATCTGCTGCATACGCTCCACAACAGAGTCAACACCTGGACAGACAGAAGCCTCCGTCTGTCCTGAAGAAAATCGAGGGTGAAACCCAAAATTGCAGAAAAATGGAGACATCAAAGTGACAGAGCTAGCCCTTTTATTAAGAGCAAACTCAGCCAAAGGCAAAAAAGAGACCCAGTCATCCTGATCAGCAGACACAAAGCATCTCAGATAAGACTCCAATGTCTGGTTTGTTCTCTCAGTTTGTCCATTGGTCTGAGGATGAAAAGCCGAGGAGAAAGACAATTGAACACCAAGTTTAGAACAAAAAGTCCTCCAAAATCTGGAAACAAACTGGACTCCTCTGTCAGACACAATGTTCTCAGGAATGCCATGTAACCGAACCACGTGCTGAAGGAACAAAGGCACCAATTCGGAGGAGGAAGGCAACTTAGGTAATGGCACAAGATGTATCATTTTGGAAAACCTATCACAAATCACCCAGATAACGGTCATTCTCTGAGAAACAGGGAGGTCGGAAATGAAATCCATAGAGATATGGTCCATGGTCTCTTGGGCACAGGCAATAGCATCAACAAACCACTAGAGCGAGAGCAAGGCTTGGAGCGAGAGCAAGTCCCGCAGGACTGCACAAATTCCCTGACGTCACGAGACAAAGTAGGCCACTAAAAGGACCGACTAACCATGTCTCTGGTACCAAAATTCCGGGATGACCGGCCAACGCTGAACAATGAATCTCAGACATCACACTCTTTTTCCACCGGTCTGGGACAAACAATTTCCCAATAGGCCAGCGCTCGGGTTTATCCTCCTGACACCCTTTCAGAGCCAGTCTCAAATTGGGCGAGATGGCGGAAAGAACTATACCCTCTTTCAAAATAACAGCAGGATCAGATAACTCAGGAGAGTCCGCAAGGAAACTCCTCGAGAGAGCATCCGCTTTAACATTCTTAGTGCCAGGAAGGAAGGAAACCACAAAATTAAAACGTGTGAAAACAAGGCCCACCTGGCCTGTCTAGGATTAAGTCGCTTGGCTGATTCCAGATAAACCATATTCTTATGGTCCGTGAGGACCACCACCTGATGTTTGGCTCCCTCCAGCCAATGTCTCCACTCTTCAAAGGCCCACTTCATGGCCAATAACTCCCGATTACCCACGTCATAATTACGTTCAGTTGGAGAAAATTTTCGAGAGAAAAAGGCACAAGGGTTACTTTAGAGGTCTCTGGATCTCTTTGGGACAAAACGGCACCTGCCCCAATTTCAGAGGCATCAACCTCCACCTGAAATGGCAGAGAAACATCAGGCTGCCGTAGAACAGGAGCAGAAGTGAATCTCTGCTTAAGTTCCTGAAACGCAGAGACTGCCTCAGGAGGCCAATTTACCACATCAGAACCCTTCTTGTTCAAATCAGTCAATGGTTTAACAATAACAGAGAAATTACCAATAAATTTACGATAAAAATTGGCAAAACCCAAGAATCTCTGAAGAGCCTTTAATGAAGTAGGTTGGACCCAATCACAGATGGCCTGAACCTTGACCGGGTCCATTTCAATAACAGATGGGGACAAAATGAATCCCAGAAATGAGATCCTCTGTACACCAAAAAGACACTTTGATCCCTTCACATACAGAGCATTCTCTCTCAAAATCTGGAACACAGTTCGAACATGTTTCACATGAGAGTCCCAGTCATTGGAAAAAATCAATATATCATCCAAATAAACAATCAGAAATTTATCCGCAAAATCCCTGAAAATGTCATTCATGAAGGACTGGAAGACGGAAGGAGCATTAGTGAGCCCAAAGGGTATCACTAGGTACTCAAAATGCCCCTCTGGGTATTAAATGCCGTCTTCCATTCATCCCCGTGCTTAATGCGAATAAGGTTATACGCGCCCCCTGAGGTCAAGCTTGGTAAACCAAGTAGCACTTTTCACCCTGGAAAACAGGTCAGAAATAGTGTTGAGCATTCCGATACCGCAAGTATCGGGTATCGGCTGATATTCGCTGTATCGGAATTCCGATACTTAGTTACGATATTTTTCATATATCGTATACCGGAATCGGAAGTTCCCATAATTCTTTGAGAGGCAGTGTGATTTTAGTCAGCCAATGAGGAATCCTACGAAGTGTGGGCACATCCTGTAATGCTGCGTTCATCTTAACTAATGGCATGGCTGTGATTGGCTGCTGAAATGATGTCAGAATGCACTATAAAAGGCGCCGCCGCCATTTTAGCGTCACTGTGCTGTGAACTCAGTTAGGGACAGAACGCTGCTCTGCTGACTCTGAGGGACAGTTAGAGATTGCGATTTTGTGTACTGTGCTTTAGGCAGGCTAGTTTACCAACCGCTGTGTAAAGCTTCCTTTTGCCTTGCAGTGTTGTTTTAACAGCTCTGTGCAACGTGTGTGTGTGAGTGCAGGTGACGCTGCAGTTTGCTCTGCATCCACCGCTGTTTGTAGGCATCTGCACGTGTCACTCACTGACTCTTTTTTTTATTTTATTTTGTGGAATTGGTGCAGCTCCATTCAATTGAAATTAACAGTGGTCTATTAGTGTGACGCGCTTCCATCCGTATACAATACATTGGTTGCAAACACTATAGAAGTACAGAAAGGAGCCTTTCACAGCTAGTGAACAGTTGTGTGCAGTGTTCACTGTAGTCTGTGAGGTTTTCATTTTTTGAGTGCAGATCACGCTCCAGTAAGTTCTTCAACCACTGCTGGTTGTAGTCTGCTGAGCGTGTGTCACTGCCTCCTCCTTGACATTTTTCTCTAATTGGTGCTGCTCCATTCTATTTAAAAAAAATATCTATTAGTGTGACGCGCTTCCATCCGTATACAATACATTGGTTGCAAACACTATAGAAGTACACAAAGGGCCTTTTCACAGCTAGTGAACAGTTGTGTGCAGTGTTCACTGTAGTCTGTGAGGTTTTCATTTTTTGAGTGCAGATCACACTCCAGTTAGTTCTTCAACCACTGCTGGTTGTAGTCTGCTGAGCGTGTGTCACTGCCTCCTCCTTGACATTTTTCTCTAATTGGTGCTGCTCCATTCTATTTAAAAAAAATCTAATCTATTAGTGTGACGCGCTTCCATCCGTATACAATACATTGGTTGCAAACACTATAGAAGTACACAAAGGGGCCTTTTACAGCTAGTGAACAGTTGTCTGCAGTGTTCACTGTAGTCCGTGAGCTTTTCATTTTTTGAGTGCAGATTACGCTCCAGTTAGTTCTTCAATCCACTGCTGGTTGTAGTCTGCTGAGCGTGTGTCACTGCCTCATCCTTGAGATTTTTCTCTAATTGGTGCTGCTCCATTCTATTTTAAAAAAATCTAATCTATTAGTGTGACGCGCTTCCATCCGTATACAATACATTGGTTGCAAACACTATAGAAGTACACAAAGGGGCCTTTCACAGCTACTGAACAGTTGTCTTCAGTGTTCACTGTAGTCTGTGAGCTTTTCATTTTTTGAGTGCAGATTACACTCCAGTTAGTTCTTCAACCACTGCTGGTTGTAGTCTGCTGAGCGTGTGTCACTGCCTCCTCCTTGACATTTTTCTCTAATTGGTGCTGCTCCATTCTATTTTAAAAAAATCTAATCTATTAGTGTGACGCACTTCCATCCGTATACAATACATTGGTTGCAAACACTATAGAAGTACACAAAGGGGCCTTTCACAGCTACTGAACAGTTGTCTGCAGTGTTCACTGCAGTCTCTGAGGAATAACCACACTTAGGCCTTATAACTTTTCTGACTTTTTTTATCAATCTACCAAGATGAAGAAGGCAGGGAGTAAGGCACGTGGTCGTGGCCGTGGAGTTTCAGCAGGGAGAGGACGTGGGGATTCTGTGGCTGCTGCCGCACCCAGTGACACAGCATCCACCAGTTTTCCCCGTGAGCGTTCCTTTATGCGCACTTTTGTAGGAGGTCGGCGTACCCCCCTGCTGCGGGAAGAACAAATTGAAGCCGTTGTTGGTTGGATGGCAGCCAATGCATCGACTTCAATTGCTTCCACCTCCTCTCAGGACCACAGCACTGTTGAACAACCATCTGTCTCTTCACCGCTTGCCAAATTGCCCAGGAGTCAGAGAGCTCTGTAAAGGAGCCAGCTGAGTCTCTGCTTCTGTTCTCAGAATCTGTTGGCTTGCAAACAGGGGCCCAGCCAAGCAGCATTCTGGAATGTGAAGAAGAGGGAGTATGCAGTGATGCGCAACAGATGTGTCTCTCTGAATCTGAAGATGCGGGTGAGCCAGTGCCGATGGTCAGCACACCGCAGAACGCATCTGATGATGATGAGACTCAGGTGCCAGTTTCTGTTGAGCATGGTGCTGGCCAGACCACCCAACAGCAGCAGGTGTTGGAAGAGGGTAGTGGAGATGATGAGGTCCAAGACCCAACATGGCGTGAGGAACAGGAAGGTGGTGGGAGCAGCTCTGAGGAAGAGATTGCCCCAACGGTCCAAACAGTAGGGAGAGGTAGGCTGCAGACTCGGTTGCCTGTAGCCTCCAGTTTGGCACCCGTTCGTAGCAGTTCTCTTACAACAGCCAAAATGGGCGCTCCCAGGACTTGCACTGCGTGGTCCTTTTTTGACACACTTGCAGATGATATTTGCTATGTCAAATGCAAGCTGTGTAATCAAAAAGTAAAAAGAGGTAAAAGTGTCAGTAACCTTAGTACCACAAATATGTGGAAACATGTGCGGACAAAGCACGTGGTTGAGTTACAAAGACACACTGGAGATGTAGGCCAACCTACAGCAGCACCTACATCTTCAGCTCGTGTTGGAGCCTCTTCCTCCAGCTCACACACAGCTGGTTCGGCTTCCTCACAGGATCGCCATGGAAGAACCTCTGTCACTGTTGTCCAGAGACCCAGTGTTATTCCACCCACAGCTGCAAGTTCCCTGTCATCCTCACACTCCCAGGCCACAAAACAGCCATCGGTAGCACAGGCATGGGATAAAAGACGGCCATACTCGGCAAACCATCCACGAGCACAGGCTCTGAATGCTGGCATTGCAAAACTCCTGTCCCTTGAAATGCTGTCATTCAGGCTGGTGGAGACTGACAGTTTCCGTAACTTAATGACATTGGCAGTCCCACAATACAATGTGCCCAGCCGATTTTATTTCAGCAGGCAAGCCGTCCCTGGTCTGCAAAAGCATGTTGAGGGAAAAATTAAACATGCGCTACTAAACGCCGTCAGTAGCAAGGTCCACCTGACCACCGATGCGTGGACCAGTACCCATGGCCAGGGACGATACCTTTCCCTCACTGCCCATTGGGTCAATGTTGTGGAGCCGGGTACAGATCTTGCGAGTGGCGCTGTACGTGTTCTGCCAACTCCAAGGATTGCAGGAATCCAGTCTGTCCACATTGACTCCTCCTCCTACTCCAGTTCCTCAGAATCATCGCTGCAGGAGCCGTCACGGTCTACCTCCACATGGACCCGTGAACGCTTACCTGTTGCGACCGATATGAGCACAGCCGTGGCCAAACGTCAACAGGCCGTCCTGAAATTAATTTCCATGGGGAATCGAAGCCACACAGCGCAGGAGGTCTGGAATGCCATCAAGCAGGAGAGCGACGTGTGGTTTTTGCCAGCGAATCTCCAGCCAGGCTTGGTAGTGTGTGACAATGGCCGAAATCTGGTGGCAGCTCTGGGCCTTGGCAACCTCACTCACATACCATGTCTGGCACATGTGCTCAACTTGGTTGTGCAGAGTTTTTTGAGGGACTATCCGGATCTTGATGCACTGCTGCACAAGGTCCGCCTAGAGTGCGCTCACTTGCGACGTTCCAGCATGGCCAGATCGCGCATTGCAGCTCTGCAACGCAGATTTCGCCTTCCTGAACATCGCATCATATGTGACGTACCCACCAGGTGGAATTCCACGTTACATATGTTGGAGCGGTTGTGTGAGCAGCAGCCAGCAGTAATGGAGTATCAGCTGCATCAGGCGCAATCAACTCGCAATTTGCGCCGTTCACACTTCACCACTACTGAGTGGGCCTCTATGAAGGACATCTGCCACGTTTTGCGTGCGTTTGATGAGTCAACGCGGATGGCGAGTGCAGATGATGCACTAGTCAGCCTGACTGTCCCCCTTATCTGCCTGCTTCAAAAAACACTGCAAGCACTAAGGGATGAAGTTTTGGAAGAGGTGGAGGATGAGAAGTCACAAATTCCATCACCTTCTGGACAGTCAGCGCAACGTGGTTCCTCACAAAGAGCTGGGCAGGGCTCACTTTGTGAGGAGGATGAGGAGGAGTCAATGGAGGAGGAAGACATCGCTCCAGAGGGAGGTACACAACGCTCTAGTCAGTATGTAGAGCGAGGGTGGGGTGATGCAGAGCAGGCAGAGATGACGCCTCTTGCAGGGGACAGCGTTTCTTGGCCAGTTGGGAGTCTGCAGCACATGGTTGATTTCATGCTGCAGTGCCTGAGAAACGACCGCCGCATCGCCCACATTCTCACCACGTCTGATTATTGGGTGTACACCCTCCTAGACCCTCGCTACCGGGACAACTTACAAAGCCTCATCACACCGTTGAACCGGGAGCGTAAAATGCGGGAGTACCAAGACACACTGGTGCAATCCATAATGTTCTCCATTCCAGCCGAGAGCACTGCTGCTGCTACTGCTTTACAAAGCAGCTCTGTGCGTCGAGGCAGTGGAGACAGCTCTGCAACAAGAGGGAGCACAAGCAGCGCCTCTGCACAGGGCAAGACCAGTATGTTCCAAATGTGGCGAAGTTTTGTGGCAGCGCCACAAATGTCTACACCATCCGAGACGGCTCCAGTCAGCAGGAGGCAACGTTTCCGTAAGATGGCGACAGACTACATGTCTTTCCCTCTCAGTGTACTCCCAGATGGCTCTTCCCCATTCAAGTTTTGGGTCTCTAAGCTGGATACATGGCCAGAGCTTAGCCAGTATGCATTGGAGGTGCTGGCTTGCCCTGCTGCCAGTGCATTATTGGAGCGCGTCTTTAGTGCTGCAGGTGGTGTACTAACAGACCGTCGCATGCGACTATCCTCCGATAATGTAGACCGGCTTACTTTTCTGAAAATGAACAAGGCATGGATCTCGCCTGAATTTGTCTGTCCGTTTTCAGATTAAATAACTGGTTCGCAACGTTATCCATGTCTCCTGTTATGTTCATCTTTCTACCACCTGAACTCTACTCCCTGGGCTACAACACTGCCAGTTGCTGCTCAGAAGTGTCGTGTCCACAGACCAATACACAAGCTATACTGTTAGTGGGGTTCAGTAACGCCAGCTGTTCCCCTGCTGTGTGTCCGGCAAGAAGTCTCCTGTTCCCTACACATGCACAGAAAAACCCATGTCGAACATGCTCCAAATAGGGAAGAGCCGTCACCCTGATTGTTATGCTTAAAACAGGAAATTGTGAAGTTTTCCAGGCCTAGAATGATAAATTTTTATAACAAATATGGACAAATAATAATTTGTCATCACAGCGCATATCTGCACATGTCTATTAGAAATGGTAACAAAAACTAAAACATAGTGTTCACTTTTTTAAATTAATCCATAAAAGTACATTTCATACTTATCAATTAATGCTTTTAAGGAACTTTATCTGTACCTGTAAGATAATGCAGTCAATGGATGTACGAATCATAAACATCCTCATCATCATCATCACGAGTTATATTTATGACAGACATTATAAAATACACATACTGATGCCAACTGTAACTTCACACACCATATATGAAATGGCCAGCATCTAAACCTGGTAATAATGTGCAATACTAAATTATTACATCTACAAAGTGCATCATGCATACTGACAATAGGTAGTTATACCTGCAAGTGCTGTTGAAACAACCACAACAGATATAAATTAATAATGGTATATAGGTATCCACAGTGCATAGTTACTCATGGACAATGTCGATGTAATACTGTACCTCAATAAAGTCAGCGTCAACCATTATGCTTGTTAGTCTTGTAGCTTGTTAAAGAGGGAACGTGCTTTTTTTTGTTGGTCATAGGTGGAGTATTAGACAGTAAATGATTACTGCTGTCGTATTTTTGGCGTCCCTAGGGCAGAATAACGCTGCGTAAGGTCACATTTTATAGAGAGTCATCTAATAGACACACGCTACCCTACCCTACGCGTGACAGTAGGAAGGTAGTGTTGACGGATAAAGCCTTGCCAACCAGACATGCTTTTACCCTCTTCAACACTGTACAAGCAAAAAATGCATGATTGCAGCCGCAGACTTTATTGACGTACAGTATAACATCGCCATTACCCATCAGAGGCTGTGCACTGTCTGATACAGACATAGAATATACCTTTGCTATCCGTAGCCTTTGTTTCACCTACACTTGCAGGCACACACTTAAATTGTGACAATGCATAATGTTTTTTTAAATGGTTATTTTTTATCGTACATTATTGCGTCATCACATTGATGAGTCCATGCTGGACATGTCATACATGCTGTACAAAGTAACGATTTTATTAACTTAAATAATTGAAATGTCTGTGACTGTCACATATAAATTGCAATGATGATGATGAGTGACTATTACAAAATACATTGTCTTCACTATGTTATGGTTTAACATAGCGTTCCTTAAGCATTATTCATAAATACAAAAATGGACTTTTATTCTTAAATTTACAACACTATATTTTGTAAACTAATTTTTGGGTGGTGTGTTGTTCCATTTCTTGTTGCCATGTGCATATATGCATTTATATTTGCAGGGTCTTTATTTTTAGTCTTGAAATTAGGAAAGATGTGTATCTTCGTACCGTGTTAGCCAGTAGATAGAAAAATATTTCGACTTGAGAGTCCTCAGTGGTTGATACCTTTTAATGGATAACTGAAAAGATGGTAACAAATTGCAAGCTTTCGAGGCTACTCACGTCTCTTCATCAGGCAAAGACTAAAACAAAAAATGAAGAATCACATATTTCTATACACAACAGGACACAGGAATAGTGCAATAGGTAAGACAAGTGACGTGCAGCTGAACTGTCATTATGCCAGAGGGATGAACATAAATATTGGAACAGTTCCTAGATAAGGATAGAAAGTTTTATTGCCCTCTGATTGTGGTCTGGTTTTGTGTTTTCATGCCCCTGGAAGGGCAGAGACGCAGATTCCTTAATTGATATAGAATGACATGAATCCGTGTGATCTATTCATTCCAGCACTAAGAGTGTCAAAGGTCATGATGAGCTTATATTCCAAAACCTTTCTATTTTTCTCAGATTTGAAGTTAGATTTTAATACCAGTAATTCCATATCCATCATGCTATGACCGGGCATACCAAAGTTTTTGCCACAGGTAAATCCATTATTTTTTCTCTTATTGTGTGGCGATGATAATTCATCCTTGTTCTCAGTTTTTGGCCGGTCTCCCCCACATACAGACCCCCATTTGGACATTTAGTACATATAATTAGGTACACCACATTAGATGTGATGCAGCTGAAAGTAGCTGGGATCTTGTAGTCGTGATGGGAGTTGGGGATCTTTATCTTGTCCGTGGTCATTATAGATGCACAGGTTTTACATTTCTTCTTGTTGCAAGGAAAGGTTCCTGCAGCTGTTGGGGAGAACAGGGAGCTTCTGACAATGATGCTTCTTAGATTTGGGGGCTGCCTAAAACACAGTAGTGGGGGGTCTGGAAATATGGATTGTAATATCGGGCATCTTTTTGTAGTAAAGGTTGTAGTTTCCGTGTAGCTCCCCTTAGCACCTCCAGATTTGGATTGTAGGTGACCACTAGAGGCACCCGGTTATTTTCTTCTTTACCTTTTAATGTAGCAGGTGATTCCTTGATATTCTGTTGGCTCTTGAAATTTGGTTTTCAATTGTTCTTGGATGGTATCCCTTGTTCAAAAAAGTCTTTCTGAGGCGACCCCCCACTACTGTGTTTTAGGCAGCCCCAAATCTAAGAAGCATCATTGTCAGAAGCTCCCTGTCCTCCCCAACAGCTGCAGGAACCTTTCCTTGCAACAAGAAGAAATGTAAAACCTGTGCATCTATAATGACCACGGACAAGATAAAGATCCCCTACTCCCATCAGGACTACAAGATCAAAGGTACTTTCAGCTGCATCACATCTAATGTGGTGTACCTAATTATATGTACAAAATGTCCAACTGGGGGTCTGTATGTGGGGGAGACCGGCCAAAAACTGAGAACAAGGATGAATTATCATCGCCACACAATAAGAGAAAAAATAATGGATTTACCTGTGGCAAAACACTTTTGTATGCCCGGTCATAGCATGATGGATATGGAATTACTGGTATTAAAATATAACTTCAAATCTGAGAAAGATAGAAAGGTTTGGGAATATAATCTCATGATGACCTTTGACACTCTTAGTGCTGGAATGAATAGATCACTCGGATTCATGTCATTCTATATCAATTAAGGAATCTGCGTCTCTGACCTTCTAGGGGCATCAAAACAGAACACCAGACCCCAATCAGAGGGCAATAAAACTTTCTCTCCTTATCTATGAACTGTTCTAATATTTATGATCATCCCTCTGCCATAATGACAGTTCTGCTTCACATCACTTGTCTTACCTATTGCACTATTCCTGTGTCCTGTTGTGTGTAGAAATATGTGATTCTTCATTTTTTGTTTTAGTCTTAGCCTGATGAAGAGACCTGAGTAGTCTCGAAAGCTTTGAATTTGTTACCATCTTTTCAGTTAGCCATTAAATGGTATCAACCACTGAGGACTCTCAAGTATAAATATTTTTCTATTCTTGGAATTGAAATTCATCATTTTATTGTCCTAGTAAAACTTCATTTATTCTTGTTTGAAGTACATACATTTGCAATGGCCACGTAACAAGGCAATAACTCAATATTTTATTTCAAAACCCTCCTTGACCCTGGGCTTCAACACCACCAGTTGCTGCTCAGAAGTGTTAGATGCACAAATGAAAACAATCGCTGATGTGTTTGTGGGGTTCAGTAACGCCTGCTGTTCCCCTGCTGTGTGTCCGGCAAAAATTACTGCTAGCTACCTACACATGGTGAAAAAAACATGACATGTCAAAGTGTCTAGTGCTACACATACATATGAGGCTACACCCTGATTTCTAAGCTGTAAACAAATGAAACGTCAGCTTTAAAACCATAAAATGATTAGTCTTTGTCACAAATCTGTAACAAAATAATTGTGACATATTATTTCAGATATGCACATGTCGAAAACAAATGCTAACACAAAAGCCTAGTTATGCTATAGGATACTGATGGTCAACCTTGTCACTCCATAGCTTAGACAAATCCAACTCACATCATGACTCAAATGCTGCAATGTTGGAAGTGCATAATGTGGGTTGAACTTTGACAACAGCTGCAGTGCGAAGGTTAGACTTCAGTGTTCTTGGCTTTTAAATAAAAGCATACAAGTAAATATAATAATCCAATGTTGATTAAGGGACGTGATGTACACCTGTAATATTGTGCAAACAATGCATGTAGGAATAGTCCTCTTCAACATTACTTATATTTGTGTCATTTTAAAAAATACATATTTAATTAGAAAGTTAACAGCCCATATCATAAAGGTCCTTCATGTAAACATGATAATCGGTAACAAAAATCAGGCATTACCTTGTTAAAGTCAATAGTGCATAGTCACAATAGCAAAATATATACCTGTAAGTGGTGCTGAAAGAAAGACAACTGATAGAATAGGTGAATGATATCTATTTATCAGACTGAATATGGACACCTGTACAATGTCGATATAATACTGTACCTTAACAAAACAGCTGTGTCACACCTCACACGCGTTTTTCTTGTAGCTTGTTATGTAATAGGGCACATGCGTGTATGTTTCATCATAGGTGCATGTTTACTGAGTAAAGCAGTCATGACAACGCCTTTGTGTTGTCGGTACGCTTGCGATGATGAACGATGCGCACCGTGAATGTTAGTCTGCATCATAAGACGCACAGACGATCCAATACCCAACGTGTCACAGCAGGAAGCCAGTCTGTGCGTCCAAACAAAGGCGCAAGCATACATGCACGTACCCTTTTATAAAGCTATATAAAAAAAAGGATGTAGTAGTAACGCACACTTTATTGAGGTACAGTATTACATCGCCATTCACCATCTGTGGCTATGCAGTCTCATCTATATATACCTTATCTATCCGTTGTCATGCTTGCAAGTCCACAGTCAGGCATAAATAGCTGTTTTCACTATGCACTTTTTAAAGGTTTTTTTGTTAATATAAATGATTGGCACATATTATCAGTATTACATGATGGAAATTTTAGATATTTTTAAAAACTTTTTAGTGATATTATTCAGCAAATGAAAATGTTGTACATACTGTTACTTATCCATCATTAATGGATTCTGATATGTACTTGTATGCTTTTATTTAAAACTCCCGATTACCCACGTCATAATTACGTTCAGTAGGAGAAAATTTTCGAGAGAAAAAGGCACAAGGGTTACTTTTAGAGGTCTCTGGATCTTTTTGGGACAAAACGGCACCTGCCCCAATTTCAGAGGCATCAACCTCCACCTGAAATGGCAGAGAAACATCAGGCTGCCGTAGAACAGGAGCAGAAGTGAATCTCTGCTTAAGTTCCTGAAATGCAGAGACTGCCTCAGGAGGCCAATTCACCACATCAGAACCCTTTCTGGTCAAATCAGTTAATGGTTTAACAATAACAGAGAAATTACCAATAAATTTACGATAAAAATTGGCAAAACCCAAAAATCTCTGAAGAGCCTTTAATGAAGTAGGTTGGACCCAATCACAGATGGCCTGAACCTTGACCGGGTCCATTTCAATAACAGATGGGGACAAAATGAATCCCAGAAATGAGATCCTCTGTACGCCAAAAAGACACTTTGATCCCTTCACATACAGAGCATTCTCTCTCAAAATCTGGAATACAGTTCGAACATGTTTCACATGAGAGTCCCAGTCATTAGAAAAAATCAAGATATCATCCAAATAAACAATCAGAAATTTGTCCACAAAATCCCTGAAAATGTCATTCATGAAGGACTGGAAGACGGAAGGAGCATTAGTGAGCCCAAAGGGCATCACCAGGTACTCAAATGCCCTTCAGGGGTATTGAATGCCGTCTTCCATTCATCCCCGTGCTTAATGCGAATAAGGTTATACGCCCCCCTGAGGTCAAGCTTGGTAAACCAAGTAGCGTTTTTCACCCTGGAAAACAGGTCAGAAATCAAGGTAACGGGTATTGATATTTCACAGTAATATTGTTCAAGAGACGATAATCAATACACGGCCTTAATGAACCATCCTTTTTGGCCACAAAGAAAAAACCGGCACCTAAGGGTGAAGAGGATGGTCTGATATGACCCTTCTCCAATGATTCCTTGATATAAGACCGCATAGCGTCATGTTCAGGTACAGACAAGTTAAAAAGGCGACCTTTAGGGAATTTACTACCCGGCACTAATTCAATAGCGCAGTCATAGCTCCTATGGGGGGGCAAGGATGCAGATTTACTTTCGCTAAACACATCAGAAAAATCAGTCAAAAAGTCAGGAACATCCTGAGCCTGGGGGAGGCAGAAAAAACAGGAGTGTTGGTATTAACACATTGGCAGCCCTAACTGGTTACAGACACAGATTTCCAATCCAAAACAGGATTATGAGACTGTAACCAAGGGAAACCCAGTACGATAATGTCATTTTACAGATGTCAGATTATACAGCACCAAAAATTTGCAACTCTCCTGATGATCAGGTTCAACCCTCATTATCACCTGAGTAGAGAACTGAGGTTTATTCTCAGCCAAAGGGGTAGAATCAATCCCCAGTAGGGGAATAGACTTCCGTAGGAGTATCAAGGGAAACCCACAACGTTTAGCAAAATCAAAATCCATCAGGTTAATAGCTGCTCCCGAATCAACAAAATCCTGAGTAGAAAATGTGGACAGGGAGCAATCAGGGTAACAGTCAACAGAAATTTAGTCTGAACACTACTCAAGACAACTGAGCGTGCAAAACGTCTTCCCCGCTTAGGGCAGACTGAAATAGCATGAGAGGCGTCACCACAGTAGAAACATAACCCATTGCGTTTTCGAAACTCATGACGCTGTGCCCCAGAAGCCACTCTATCACACTGCATGGGTTCAAGCTGGTTCACAAGGCAACACTATTCCACGCATACCTCTACGCTCACGCAAACGTCTGTCAATTTGAATCGCCAATGACATAGAATCATTGAGACCAGAGGGAGCAGGGAAACCCACCATAACATCTTTTACATTCTCTGACAGACCCTTCCGAAAAAGGGCTGCCAAAGCATCATCATTCCATTTGGTCAGGACTGCCCACCTTCGGAATCTCTGACAGTACAACTCAGCGTCCTCAAGCCCCTGATTTAATGCCAACAAGGCTTTTTCAGCTTGATCAGTGACATTAAGTTCATCTTACAATAACCCAGAGCCAGAAAAAATGCATCAACATTACTCAAAACAGGATCCCCAGGTGTCAGGGAAAAAGCCCAATCCTGAGGATCGCCACGCAGGAGAGAGATGACAATTTGAACCTGCTGCGCTGCGTTCCCTGAGGACTTAGGTTTTAAGGCAAAAAACAACTTACAGTTATTTTTGAAATTCAGAAATTTAGCTCGATCCCCTAAAAACAAATCTGGCATGGGGATCCTAGATTCCACAACCGGCAACCCTGCAAGATAGGTAGCAATACTCCGAACTTCAGTGGCAAGCTGATCCACATGGCCAGACAACTGTGCAAACTCCATGTTAAGGGTCTGCGGAACGCACCAAATATATAAAGTAGAGAGGTGCGTTCGCAGCCCGGGGTCCACCGTGCAAGCGGAGCCTGCTGCTAGTAGAAATGGCGCGAGAAGCAAACTCTGTTATCCCGCAGAGTCGCCAACATAAACGCCGTAATGCGCTGTGGCAATAAGTGCGAACTCTGTAACTCCACAGAGCCGCTAGAAGGAGAGCCGCAGCGCTATATGGCAATGTGTGCGCACTCACTAGACACAACTGAGTGGCAAAGAAAACACGATAGGGCGCTGTCTAGCGTTGAAAGCGAACCCTGTTACGTCACAGGGCCGCTGAGAAAAAGTACTGTGTCCTGTCAGGCTCTCAGGTACACAGTTAAGTGCTACGCGTTCATAAAGCGTGATCATGTGCTAATGTCCTCGCGGGAGTCACCCGCAATCTATGGCGTCTGAACGCCAGACCCTGAATACGGCAATCAAAACTCCTTTTCCGGTTATGCCGGTAATCTAGGGCATCTAGGACACCGACCCTGACAAGCTACCATACCAAACTCCTCACCGATTAAGTCGGTATTCTAGTGGCTTATTTCAGCCGGGTCCCTATCCACACATACACATGACCACACTGGCGCACAGCATACAATGATTGATATTAGCGCATGGCAGCCCAGCCATGCTACCCTTTTATAGCAACAGCTACAGGACCTTCCAGGAACAAGGACCAATGAGAAGCTGTTACAAACAAACGTAGCTACATGACCTTCCTGGCGGACCAATAGGAGCCGCTGCAGCACCTGAACATGTGACCCCTGATCTCCAATGAGAGATCTCACTCTGGGCATGCTCAGATGGGAAAACGCAGGACTTTGTCTCAAAGACGACTGCTCCAGCACTGGCTATAATAGCAGATCCAGGAAAGGCAGCAGCAAGTCACTGCACAGTAGAGGAGTGGGCAAGACGCCTGGACCGACGTCTCTGCTGAGCAAGCTCCACTGCGGCCGGAGATGAATGGGAGACCGCAGCGGGACGGGTTCGAGACTCCCCTTGTGCAGCAGCGGGAAATCAAACCCTAACATTACCCCCCCTCCTAGGGCCCCCCCTTCTTTGGGCCTCGCTGCGCTCAAAGACAGTGATGAGCTGCGGAGCGTGAATATGCTCGGCAGGCTCCCAAGACCTATCCTCAGGCCCATAGCCCCTCCAGTCCACCAAATAAAACTTTTTGCCCCGTACTACCTTACACCCTACGATGGCGTTCACCTCATGGTCATCCGTAGATGAACCCGATGTCCCGGCAGATGACTCAGAAAACCGGGACATGAGCACGGGTTTCAGTAGGGATACATGAAAGGTGTCGGAGATACCCAGGCGTGGTGGAAGAGCCAAACGGTATACCACAGGGTTAACCTGCTCGAGGACCTTGAAAGGACCCAGGTAGCGGGGTGCCAACTTAGTGGACTCAACTCGCAGCCTGATGTTACGGGCGGAGAGCCACACCAAGTCCCCAGGAGCAAATGTTGGAGCGGGGCACCGATGTGCGTCGGCAGAGGACCTCATCCTCTCCTTGGATGCCTGAATGGCATCCTGGGTACGGTCCCAAATGTCCCGTGCCTCCACAGCCCAGTCTGCCACCCTGGAGTCGGCGGAAGACACGGGCATGGGCACCGGAACCCGCGGATGCTGACCGTAGTTCAGAAGGAAAGGAGTCTGTCCGGTGGAGTCAGCCACAGCATTGTTTAATGCAAACTCAGCCCATGGTAGCAAGGATGCCCAGTCATCCTGCCTGGCAGAGACAAAATGTCGTAGATAGGTGACCAAGGTCTGGTTGGCCCTCTCTACCAACCCATTCGTCTCAGGATGATACGCTGAAGAGAGATTTAACTCAATACTGAGTAGACGACAAAGCTCTCTCCAGAACCGAGACGCAAACTGGGGACCTCGGTCACTGACAATTTTGTCCGGCATGCCGTGTAGACGGAAGATGTGCCTAACGAACAACGCTGCCAGAGCCCGTGCAGAAGGTAACCGTGGTAGTGGCACCAGATGCACCATTTTAGAGAAATGGTCGGTGATTACCCAATGATGGTGCAACCCCGAGACTTGGGCAAGCACACCACAAAGTCCATCCCAACCATCTCCCAGGGCCTGTCTGCCACCGGCAAAGGATAAAGTAAACCAGCTGGACGTTGTCGTGGAGACTTATTTTTGGCGCAGGAGACACACGCCCGAACATAGTCCCCAACATCACGGACCATATGCGGCCACCAATATGTCCTCGCCAGCAATTCAGATGTCCTCTTTGCCCCAAAATGTCCACCCACCTTGGACGAATGTGCCCAAGAGAGTACCTCCGGTCGCAAATTGGTAGGCACAAAAGTCTTGCCCTGGGGCACAGCCTCTAGTGAAACCAGAGCCACTGTTCTCAGGCTCTCTGTGGGAACAATAAGCCGAGGCTCCTCTACCTCCTCTTCAGAGGACACCACAGAGCGAGTGAGAGCGTCGGCACTAATGTTCTTCTCTCCAGAGAGGAAATGGAGTGAGAAATTAAACCGAGAGAAGAACAAGGACCATCTGGCCTGGCGAGAGTTAAGCCGCTGAGCTGTCTGCAGATACACCAAATTTTTGTGGTCGGTGAAGACTTGGAAGGGAAAACGGGCCCCCTCCAACAGATGTCTCCACTCAGAGAAGGCCATCTTCATGGCTAGCAACTCCCTATCCCGATGGAATAATTCCTCTCCACTGAAGTGAAGGTCTTAGAGAAGAAGAAGCAAGGATGCTTCCGACCTTGAGCATCCTTTTGGAAGAGGACTGCTCCAGCACCAACGGATGAGGCATCCACCTCCAATAAAAATGGCTTATCAACATCGGGGCGATGTAGGATGGGAGCGCTAGCAAAATGAGACTTAATAGAAGAGAAAGCCGTGGAGACCTCTTCCGACCACAATTTGGGATTTGCTCCCTTCTTGGTGAGGGCTACCAAGGGAGCTACCAAGGTAGAGAAATGCGGAATGAACTGGCGATAGTAATTAATGAACCCCATAAAGCGCTGCACCGCTTTTAGAGAGTGAGGTTCCTGCCAGTCCATCACAGCCTGTAGTTTGGCCGGATCCATAGCCAATCCCTGGATTGAGATTATATGACCAAGGAAAGGTAAAGACTCCAGCTCAAACATACATTTCTCTAACTTAGCATAGAGGGAATTAGCCCGTAAGAGGTCGAAGACTCTGCAGACATCTCTCCGGTGGGAGTCAATATCTGGAGAGAAGATGAGTATATCATCCAGATAGACTACGACCGAGGTGGACAGCATATCCCGGAAGATGTCATTGACAAAGTCTTGGAAAACGGCTGGAGCATTACAGAGCCCAAAGGGCATCACCAGATATTCGTAATGCCCATCCCTGGTATTAAAAGCCGTCTTCCATTCGTCCCCCTCACGGATGCGAATCAGGTTATAAGCACCGCGCAGATCTAGTTTAGTGAATACTATTGCTCCCGAAGCCTATCAAAAAGCTCAGAAATCAGGGGCAACGGGTACTTGTTTTTAACGGTGATGGCGTTAAGACCCCTGTAATCAATACACGGACGCAATTCTCAGTTTTTCTTCTGCACGAAGAAAAATCCCGCCCCTGCCGGTGACACCGACTTCCTAATAAACCCTCTTGCCAGGTTCTCCTGAATATATTGCGACATGGCCTCTGTCTCAGGAAGAGAGAGGGGATAGACCCTTCCCCGAGGAGGTTCTGCGCCAGGCAAGAGGTCGATAGGACAGCCTTCTTGGAGAACACGTCTGCATATGACCAGTAGTGCTTGGAAAGTGGAGTAAGATCTGCGGGTAACTCCGTAGTGGTGACCTGAACGCAACTCTGACACTCTGCCTCTACATGCA